>SNQN01001515.1:13707-47719 GCA_008642245.1 Bassia scoparia | reverse complement strand
CAAAAAAGAAAGTGAGACATTTTTAAGAAATAAAGGAAGTATTTGAAAACATTTCAAAATGAAAAGTGAAACATTTAAAAAAAGAAGGGAGTACTATTCATAAATGGACTAGGAGTCYGTGTCACTACCAATATTTCTATAAAGCCATTATGGCAGAAGTATGTTGGATTGTTGATTGTTTAGATATATATATAGTGTTCCCCTTTCATAGTGTATGAATATATGGTAGCATATCTATTATGAAAGGGGAACACTATTTCTATTAAACACCGTGTATGAAGTGAGTTGTTGAATTGTTGATTGTTTAGATTAACGCAACCTAGCGTTCAAAATTGAAGAAATTAGGGTTCTTGACTGGTTTTTTTCCGATTTTTTTTAATCTTTCCCCAATTCCAATTCTTGTTAAAACTAAGATTTTGAAAATTAGCGTTTTATTTAGGTCAAATTATGCGTGTGYTGTGGTTCAATTGTGCCTTCAATTTGTTCGAATCGTGTTCAATTTTTGGGTTGTTTTTCGGGGCTAGTCGCGGCGTGGCTTGTGGTTGTTTTCTGGGTTGTTTTCGGGGCTAGGTCGTGGCTGGGGTTGGGTGTTGCTGCAGGGGGTTGGGCAAGTTGCGATTCAATCCGGTTGGGCTTGGGTTGCTTTGGCGGTGTAGTTGGTTGTAAGAGAGGAGATAGAAAGAAATGGGCTAGGTGAGGTGGAGTGATGGCGATGGTGGGGCTGCCTGCGGTGGTGATGGCTGTAGAGGACAAGAAAGGTGGTGGTGTTTTGGCGTAATTGGTTTGGTGGAGTGGTTAGGTGATATATGGGTTAGGTGGTTTAACACTTTGGGTTGTCACCATGTGTAAAAATTAAACCTCGAGGCTACGGTGTGTAATTTACAAAACCTCGAGCTGAGGTCACGTTGTAGAATAAAAAAAAAATTAATTGCCATCGCGTAGAACAAAGAAAACCACGATACTACCATATAGAATTTTTCCTTTTTTTTATTATTATGATAGATTTTTGCTTTGCAAATTTGAAGTATGTAACTATTAATATGTAAGAATAAATAATGTCGTATTTGATCCGTATTAATGAGTAGATTATTAATATTTAATGGTTATAATTAATACACATTAAATATCTGACTAAAGACATAAGTAATATAAGATATGCCTTCAGAAACGTATGAATATATGGTAGCTGACATGGGATGGACATTATGGAACAGAGGAAATACCGAAATACCACATATATATTAATAGGTACTCGCTCCGTAATGTAAAAAAGTAACAACTGAATTTTCACGTATTTTGAKGAAGAGATTTAACCTAGTAAATGATCAAATTAATCAAACTAATTTTAATACAATAAAGTTATCATCATATTCTTCATTTTGTTAAAATTATTTATTTAGACTAATTTGCTCGTTTACATGATTAAATCTCTTCATAAAAATACGTGAAAATTTAGTTATTATTTGTATGGTGTTACGGAGGTAGTACTTACCAATTTACGATCATAGATTCATGTGTTCGTCTCTTAAAATGGAATGAAGCGCTGCAATATTTGTCAMATGAAGGGAGTAGCTTCCACGTATTAAAGGCAATGATGGTTGAACAAGTTTTGTACTTCTTTGGTTTCATTTTAAATTTTTAATTGTAGCAAACAAACCTCGTTGGACTCCCACACAATACTCCCTCCGTAATGTAATAAAAACAACAATTGAATTTTCATGTATTTTTAGGAAGAGATTTAACAGTGTAAATAAATAAATTGGTCTAAATAATTTTAACACAATAAAGAATAGAATGATAAGTTTATTGTGTTAAAGTTATTTTGATTATTTTGATTRTTTACTATGTTAAATCTCTTCCTCAAAATGCGTAAAAATTCAATTGTTGCTTCTAATGCGTTACGGAAGGAGTATATCATTGTGAGAGGAAAATTGAAAAGGAGAGAAAGTGGAACCCATGATGGAAAAACGGATGAATTTCAAAATATGAAAGAAAATTTTTGTTACAAATAATTTGAAATTTTTAATTTAGTAATTGTTGCATTAAATGACACGAAGGGTGTAGAAAATTATCTATAAACATATATATTATATATATATAATATATTATATATATATATATATATTATATATATATATATATTATTATATATATATTATATAAGCCAAGGAGGAGCAATGGTGTCCCCCCTTGGAAATAACTTTTTATCCTTCATAAAAACATAAATTTTCTAGAAATGTTTTTAATGCCTTCCTATTTTACAATTTTGTGTAATAAGGAAACTTCAATACAATTATGCTAAATAGGGAAATTATTGTTTAAATCACATAACTAATTTAAACAATTTTCAGTCAAATTTTTTATGCAAATTTTTTCAATCAATTATAAACCGAAAAATATTGCTAATTTTTCAAACTAAACATTAAATTTCAATAGCAATTACTTTGAACTAGATTCATAATTCTCATCTATATATAAGTTGAGGTAGTGTATATTATTAACTAATTAAATATCATAATATTAGATTAAAATTTTATCACGGTACGCATCGCGTGTATAAAAAGCTAGTATATATATATTAAAAGAGTGCGGCGCAATGTAGTTGTGTCACGCTGACTCTCATGCATTGTAAACGCGTCACATGGAATCTTTCAAATATCCATGTATCTTTGTGTATATTCAACAAAAAAAAATTAAAATTTGCTAACACAAAGAATTGACCCTATGACCTTTAAGATGAAAAGTTAAGTTTTCACCACTAATCCATGCTAATTTTATTCGTTATGATGTCAAATAAATTATAATTAAGTGACATGATCATATTTAAATAATTCAAAGGTGATGTATTATCATATCTTTATTATATAAGGGAAGGGGAGAAGATGGTCCCCCTTCTTAAAAGTCTTTTATACCCTTAATGATTTTTGAAAAAAATATAATTAATTGCTAATTATGATTAAAAATGAAAATTGCATTTATTATGTAACTTAATTAGTGAAAAGCTTAAACAATAAATTGAAATACTAATGGTTTTATTTTGAATTTCAAGTCATATTTAAAAAAACACAGTTACAATTCAATAAAATTATATTACTATTAGCTACGAGTATAAACATTTTATTTTGATGCATACTTTATAACTATTTAATGATAATATCATTTTCATAAGCCTAAGCACGCATCGCGTGCACATAAAAATAGTATTTTTAGTTACAACTACGTTAGTACTATTTCCATGCTAGAAACTTTGACCAATTGTCTAAGTTTACCTACCAAAACACACAAAATAAGCAATTTTTATACTCTGTAATATACCATTGTTTATATACGTTGCCCGAACGATAACCGAGGCATCGTCCGGCCAAAACACTAGTTAATTATATTAAAATAGAATTGTTCTATAAACTTATTTTTACTTATTTTTTTTTAAAAAATATGTTTTGTTTAGAAAAAAGAATTTCAAAAAAAATAACTAATTTATTATTTTTTTCCTCACAAAAAAGGTTAAAAAAATAAGTTTAGATAAATTTAGATCAGAAAAATAATTTAATAAATTCATTACAGAAAAACAGTTTCAATTTATGTTGAACATAACCACTCCAATATATGGTCAACCACATAATTGTGTCATACTACAATATTCTTTATTATTCTTTTTTAAGTTGTCTTATCGGTAATGTGTTACTCCCTTCATAATAAATAAATAAATAATTGTGGTCATTCAAAAACTATTGTGTGCAACCGCCTTACAATAATTTATTGTAAAACGGAGTCTTTGATATAGAATTGATAAAGTTATGGTTTAATGCCTTAGTTACTCTTTTAACTGATCACTTTAATACATAAAAGTGTAACTTCAAATAAAATTTACATAACTTTTGACTATATAAGTGTAACTTGGAATCTATTAGCATAATTTAAAGCTAGAAAAATGAACTTTAATTTTCTTTCTCACATTTGCAATTATTTTTGCAGTAAATGATCACTTTAGCACAGTACAAAAAAGATCAGTTTTTTTTTTTGGCTTAATGTGCATGGTTTTTCAATAAATTATGTAAAACCGTTTCCTTATACTTGTCGTGGCCATTAGCTTGTTCCTTGAAAAATAATAAAATCTTGTTAAGAATTGGTTGATCTAACAAAGAAATTTTTCAGTGTTTGTGTATTCGGTCCCCTGCCAAAATTGCAATCTTTTGAGTAATACTAACAAATTGGCCCTACACTTTCTGGATCAGATTCAAAGATGACAAAATCAAAGATGCATTTAGTGACACAAGTTGATATAGTAACCTTTTTACTTCTTCTGTTTAAAAAGTGTACTAGTTTCTTTAACGAAAAATACCTAAATAAGTGCACCACTCTTATTTCTTTCCCTTTTTTGGAAGGGACCACAATTAAAAAACTAATTATTTTTCTCTTTTATATGGGGACCCATAATTAAAATACTATTTTTTCTACTACTATTTTATTAAAATATTCATCAATACACTTACTTTATTCATTTTTTACTCTTTTTTGGCCCCCACCTACACASYTCATCACACTCTCAAAAATTGTCTCGGAGTCCGCGCACCCAACAATGGTGCACTTATTCGAAAATGGAGGAAGTATTTGATATAGGAACTGTTATTATTTATCACTATGTTGATAGAAAGAATATTAAGGGTCACTGTATTAACAAAAAATGTTACTATAATTTGATTTATTTATAGTAAATTTATCGTACATCCGATACACTCAAGTTTTTCTCTTCGAAGATAGAATATTAATTAGTATTTAATTTTATTTCAGTTATATTTAAGGTTGTCGAAATCTACATGACACGAACATGACCTGAAAAAAGCGGGCTATGTTTGAGATTTTCGACACGAAGAGTTAAATGGGTTGACACGAACAAGACCTGAAATTAAATGGGTCAGATTCAGGTTGAAATTCTAAACACGAAACCAACCTGAAATGACGCGAATTTTCAAAATACAAGAATAAAAAATATTACTTAGCCTAAAAGCCTAAGCCTAAAAAAAATAGTTGAAAAAACAAGCAAAAACTAACATGACTCGAACACGATATGAAAAAGCGGGTTTTGTTTGAGATTTTCGATAAGAAAAGTTAAATGAGTTGACACGAACACGACCTAAAATTAAAATGGGTTAGGGTCGTGTCATAGATTTTTGGTACGGAAAAATCATGACCCGTATCCGTACATGACACGACACGACCTATTTGCTAGCTCTACTTAAATTTATAAAAGAGAATTATAATTAGTAGTTAGTTTATTCGGATTTGGTTTACTCGTAGAATTGTTTGTATAAGCCTTTTTAAAGGATGTATTTTATCATCAACAAGAGAAGAAAAGTTCTAGTTGTGTAATATGTTTAACGACCAGTCGTCGCTATGTTTTAACGTTTAGTTGAGTGACTCGAGACGCAAAGAATGCAACCCTAGTTGTTATTAATAATCCATTAWAWCCTTAAATAATAGCTGACCCAATTTAACCACAAATTAAACAAATACTACAAGAGATGGAAGGTGAACAAAGAATATTGAGTCTAGGAAAATCGGTAATAGTACCGAGTGTACAAGAGCTAGCTAAAGGTTCTTTGCAACAACTTCCTCAAAGGTATGTTCGGTCCGATCAAGACCCGCCGATATTACGAGACGACGAAGAAGAAGAGGAAGTGCCCGTCATCGACATGGAAGCTCTGAATAGCGGAGATGAAGTTGAGTTACACAAGTTGCATTCTGCATGCCAACATTGGGGTTTTTTTCAGGTTCTAATTCAAGTTTAAACTTTTATATTTGTCATTTAACTAATTGTTCTTGTATATTATTAGTGTTTTTGTTTTGAAATTCTAAAGGATTTTTCAATGTTAAAGAGGAGGTTACGTTAATGAGTATTTTTTTTAAAGTTCTTGAGCTCCTGGCTTCTTGACGGGCATATAAAAAGCTTTTTTTTTAATATAGAAATCATCTTTTGTAGAGGTCACTTGATCACAAATCGTCTTTTATATAGTTATTTGTCTAAAATCATCTTTTGTAGMACTTTCGTTTGTTGACTACCATCTTTTGTTGGATTCCCTTTTTTATGAGTGTTTAATTTAAGTGGGATTTTAGGGGCATTTTGACGGGAATTTAGCTGCAAAAAACCCAAAATGGAAAAACAATGAAATAGTGAGTGGCATGTGAGGTCAACACCGGAAACTGATGACGTGAAGATGGAGGCAACAACCCCATATGGTACAAAATTCGGTTTTAGACAAATAATGTATCTAGAAAAATATTTGTGACTAATAATCTTTACAAAGATGGTTTTTCCACTAAAAAAAATCAGGAAAAATGTTAACAACTACCCACTTTTTTTTTTACTTTTGAAAACAACTACCCAGATTATTTTTTATTAAAACAACTATCCATATTTTCAATTTCTTTGCGAATCACTACCCACTTTTTAGATTTTTGATTATTCTACACCCGTATTACCACCAAAACCACCCCAACGCGGCATTCCAATTGTAAAACCACCCACTTTGTTGTTTCCCACCTCCAAAACCACCCAACACCCACCAAAGAACTCAACCACCCAAACTTCGTCACACTTAATTTTTAGCCTTTTCTCAGCTATCCATCCACATTTTGGACATAGTTCCTTATTAAAAGTCGTCATATCTCGAAAAATACATGAAATAGGTTCAAGAATCAGTGTGATTTGGAGTTTTTTCAAGTAGTTATGCCTTCTGCAAGTTTGATAATTTGAAAGTGGGTAGTGATTCGCAACAAAACATAAAAAGTGGGTAGTTGTTTCAATTAAAAAACATCTCTAGGTAGTGTGTTTTTAAAAGTGACAAAAAAGTGGTAGTTGTTGACAACTATTTAAAAACTATTTAATATATATTACTCCCTCCATACCTAAATGTTCATGTCACATGTATTTTTCAACTATCACAAGTGGGAAATCTTGCAAATAATCATTAATATATAAGAATAATTATAGTGATGTGGAATTTTGATCGTATTAATAATGTGTAGATTATTAATATTCAATCATTATAAATTTCACAATATATAACTAAAGATATAAACAATACAAACAACATTGAGAAAACGTATTGAATAGTAATTAGCAAAACATTATGGAATAGATGAAGTAGTACATAGTTTCTTAGTTATATATATATATTAATATTCATGGCAAGAAAATTGACACTATTCACAAGTCATGGAATCTTCTAAATTCTTGACAATGTATAGAAAAAATATAGTCAAGTAGGACCTTGTTTGATTCGTCTCAATGAATGCTTTTTAATATCTAATTTTTATAATTTTTACTATTATAATAACTTAAGATATTTAGCACATAAATGTGTGCATTAACAAACGTGTAAAATAAAGTGACATGATCATTATGGAACAGATGGAGTAGGACAAATTGAAATCTTACATCACAAGTATTTTTCTCTATGAAAATCTCTATTATAGTCAAGGAGGGAGGATGGTGTCCCCCTTGAAATTACAAAAAAACCCTCAGTTGAAAATACACCAAGTCAAACACAATCATTCATTTCATTATATAAATTTTAAAAAATGCCAAAAAAATATAATCAATTCCAAAACTCATTCAACATAAATTCAAAAAAAACAGAATCAATTATGAACAAATTAATACATATTAATGCAAATTAGAAAATTAACAAATGAATGTTTCCCTAAACTAATCAACACTACTCAAATAATTCAATATAATTTTCATAATGAAAAATGTACAAACAAAATCTGGGGAAAAAAAACAGTACACACACAAAGGGGGAAAGGAACTTTATCTTTTTCGTTGCTTCAACTTTCAACTAACACAACGATTTCTCAAATTTCATTAGGTAGTATTGTTTTTCGTATTTTCATTTTTGATAAAATAATTGGATGCACAGTCTTATAAATAATTGTTATTTTCATTTTATTTTTTACCATAAAGTTTTTTGTTTAATTTTAATTTCCTTTTTTTTGGTTTATTTTTTAAAGTAAATATTTCTACTCCATATTTTACTTAGATAAAATAGTGAGGTTTTTTTTCACAACCTAGATTTTTTTATATTAAACGTGTATTGTTTTTGTATTTTATTTCTTATTTACTAATCTTTTTTTAATTCTTATTTATCTGTCATACATGATACATTAACATGCACTCATTATATCATAAATTATTTTCTTATATACAATTTTTTGTTTAGTTTAAAGTTCCTATTTTTCTATTTTTTAAGAGTTTAGATTTCTATTTTTATTTAGATAGATAGATAAAGTTTTTGTTTTTTTGTTTTAATTTGATTCTATTTTTCTATCATACATTTATGTTTTTACTCTTATCCTATTTTTTGTATATTTTTTAAGCAATAATTTCTATATTTTTTAGTTAGGATAGATAATTTTTTGTTGTTTTTGCTTTATAATAATAACATAGATATTCAAATGTGAAATACTTTATACACAAAGGTTCTTAACATTTATTTAAATAAATTCTAAAAATGGATTTCATTTAGTAGAAAAATTGAAAACAAATATTTTTCCAAATAAAATCGAGTGTTTTAAAAATCCATGAGATTTTCAAAATGTTTTTTCTAGAAAACCCAAAGTTTTATTAACTCCATATGTCAATAATCTAACAACATTGACAACAATAATTTATTCAATAAAATAATAAAAAAGCTATACTTTTGAAAAAAAATTAAAATATTTTAGTTCATTTCAAACTATTTTGCAACACTTTTACAACAATTAAACAAGTAATATTTTAATGAAATAATTCCATAAAGTCGTATTTTATTCCACAAAATATAGCAAGAATAATCGATATTTATAAATGATCACGTTGATATTTATACATATTATAAAATAGATACAAAATTGAAATTGAAATTCTTCATAAATCATTTATGTGACAAAGAGATAGTAATTGAATTGTTAGTACAGTGTGTGTCTGTATATATGTACAACCACGGAGTATATGAAATTTTACAAAAAGAAAATAAATAACACAGAAAAAATTTAATATTAAAAGTCTTGTGCATGCATAAGTAGTCAAGACAATAAAATGAAAGTTTGTACTTCGAAATTTTTTAAAGATTTCAAACTTTTGAGTATAAACTCATGGTGACATATATATTTTATACTCGTACTTAGTATTTATTTTCATGGATTCGGAGTATATAATAATAAATGAACTCAATAATTAATCAGGTTCATAAGGTTTTTTTTTTATAAAAAATAACAATTAAAAACGTAAATTGAAACATAATATTGGTAAGACAAGAATAAAGTTTTGCAATTTTCGGAAGGAAAAAGTTAAAGGAGAAAATGACATGTGTCCTTTTTAATGAGGTTACCACGAAGTTGCTATAAACTCAAAAATTAATTAATTAGATTATAGGGGTTTTTTTTTTTTACAAAACATTCATTAAAACATATTCCGTAATATATATATTAGAATTAAGAGGAGAGAATAATATATGCAATTTTTGAAGGGGAAAAATAAAGGATAAAATGACATGTGTCTTTTATGAGGCAGGATGATGTTATTTTAGGCTTGTCTTAGTGTGGTGTATATATATAGGAATAGGATCAGTGAACACAAACCTTCGGGGAAAACTAAAAACTTTAATCTTGACCGTAAGATTTCGAGATGGACAGTCAGGATTTAATCTATATATATACTTGTAATTCAATCTGAGGTCATTGAAGGCTTAAAGGGTACGTTTGTACTGTTCATCAAGATGCTGAAAGTGTCGTGTACCCCTTTAACTGTTTGTATGTACCCTCAAAATGTAAAATGTACCCATTTATTTTGGTTTTCACGTTCTCATATAACATGTGATTTTCATTGGATCACTCTCTCGTCTCTCTCTATATATATAATATATATTATATATATATATATAATATTATTATATATATATATAATATATATATATATTATAATATATATAATATAATTATATATATATATATATATATATATATTATATATAATATATATATATATATAATATGATATATATGATGAGATCAATAGCTTGATGAGGATTCAATGGCTTTTCTGGAAAATTATCCTATTGATCTAGAAATTAACAATAAATATCAGGATAATATTTTCGAGTGGTCACATATCATGAAGAAACACGTGCAAAAGGGGGATCAGCTCGACTTTGGAATGAAATTGGAAGGATGAAGAAATCTGAAAATATCTGGTTTGTTTAGGATTAATTTCACATGTTTATTTTATTTTATTTTATTTTATTTAGTTCGAATTTGTTTAGATTATATTAGTTTTGTTAGGATATTTGTTAGTTAGGATATAGTTTGTTAGGATATAGTTTGTTAGATATTTGTTAGTTAGGATATTTTTCTGATCCGTTAGATAATATCTAGATTTGGGTTAGGTTGTTTTAATTAGATATTATTAGGAATTTTAGGATATAATTAGTTAGGATATTTTAGATAAGATTATAATCTTTTCAATAATATCTTAGTTAGTTTTAGATATTATTGTTATTATAAATAGGTTCGAATTCTTTAATGAAAATTAATTTATTCTTTCGTCAAATATTTTCTCTTGGTATTCAAGAAAACCTTGTGAATTATGTGAATTAGTTATGTGAGTTCGCTGATTAACTACATTGGTGCTTGGTGCTCTTTGTTAGTAAGATCCTTTAGATCCTGTGAATTATTTCTGTGGGTTTGAAATTATTTTATAGTTCTTTTACCATTCTCATTCTTTGAGAAATATCCTTGTCGTGTGTTATTTGTGAAAGTTAGGGATTTGTGAGCAAGTCGCTTATAAATCCACATCAATTTTATATATATATATATATATATATATATATATATATATATATATATATATATATATATATATCCAATGAGAAGAACTCTTAAAGTGAGAAGTGTGAGAAGCAATCTGTGTCGTTGATTTGTGAGATGAACGGTAATTGTGCATAAATTTAATAGTAAATGTGCGTTGTACATGAATGTGCATATTTTCTGGTTTTGCACATTCTAAAGAAAATTGAATGCATATAATGTAAAAATTTGCACATTTAATTTTTTCATGAAATAAATCTATATATATATATATATATATATATATATAGAGAAGAGAGAGAGAGAGAGCACCTATTTAATTATGACATTTTTGTAATTTAGAACATTTGTGCATACAATTTAGGAAATTTTTACGATTTAGGACATTTTGCGTTTAGGACATTTGCGTTATACAATTTAGGACATTTTTACGATTTAAACATTTGTGTATATTTAGGACATTTTCACATAATTAAGGACATTTTTATGCTTTTTAGGCAAATAATATTAAAACATTATTTAATTTAGGACATTTTGATTTTAATTTAGGACTTTTAAATTTAATTTGCAATTTTACATATTTTTCTCTCCCACACAAGCACCCTCACCTCCAGCCACCATGCCCCCATCCCCACCACACCCACACACCCAACCCAACGACCAACACACCACCGATCAAAACCACAGCAAAACCACGCCGCGCCACCACACCAACACCACGCGCCTGGCCCCTTAGCCCACACTCATACCCCCTAACAACAGAGCCCTGTCCAAACCCACCCGGCTCGCTCCACCCCAGCCCGCACCACCCCTCACCAAGCGCAAGCCCGCACCCAACAGCCCAACCCAGCCACCACCTTCACCCTCACTCACACTTGTAGCCGCATCCAAACATGAACCCATAGCCAGTGTCGTCTCAGATATTTTTGGGGCCTAAGCAAAAACTAAAAATAGGGCCCTAAATAGTGAAGACACATCATTTCACTGATCAAACCGTTATAAATGATTTTTATTTATTAACAATTCATCCTTGATCGAACAGTTGCAATGATTTTAATTTTTTAACACTTCAACGGAGAGACTGATAAATTAAAGATAAATAAAATATCTAAGAATGATTGTGGTTTACTTAAGAAAAGGACATGGATAAAAATTATGAACATTAGCTAAACTTTTTTAGTATTTGAAGATTTGTGTTTTGAAGTGAACTAATTGAGTTCTAAATTCTAAATAAAATGAGAAAATAGATGGATGAGATCTTAAAGATAAAAAATTATAAATACAGAGTTTCCAAAATAAGTACTCCCTCCGTTCCTAAATAAWGTTATACCCATTTCAATTTAACATGCATGCCAATGCACGTTTTGTTTCAATCATATCTTCAACTATACATTACCAAAAATTATATATTCTTGTAGTACTCATCGAGACAAATCAAACAAGATCCAACATGACTATATTTTGACTTATATTATAAGAAAAAATTTAGAAGATTCTCCAATGTTGTGAATAGTGTCAAGATTCTAAATGTATACAACATTTAGGAACGGAGGGAGTATCAATAAATTAAATCAAACAAAAAAGTGTTTTACTCATTGTAAATAACAACTAAAATATGAAAAAAATTCAAATAGGTGGGGCCCCACAAGAAGGGGGCCCTMTGCGGTCGCTCAAGGAGCACATGCTACAGAGACCCCTCTGCCATAGTCCACACCACAACCACACRTCCACACTCGTTCGCACAATCACACCACAACCCACACCACCACACTACCTCGCACCAACCCCCACCYAGAACTGCCACCACCGCATCATCTCAAAATCAAAGCTCGCGCCAACCCCCAACTACCATCGCCACCACCAAAAACCAAAGCCTAGTGGCAAAAAAAAACCTTAATTAGAACCAAAAATCCAGACGCTAACCGTAATTCGAACCTTAAGGCCACAAAATCTAACTACTTCAGCGAGTAGGTCTTGGTTTGATTCTTCGATAGTTCCATGGTTCAAGTGGTCCAATGGTCCAAGCGGCTTGGCGTAGGGTTAGGTGGTGAAGCAGGAGAGAGAAATGTGAAGAGGACAGAAGGGCTGGGTTGCTGCTCACGGTGGTTTTCCTCGGTGGGGCCAGCACTGGTGGTGTGGTATAGTATGCGGTGCGGTGGGGCCAGTTGTGGTGGTGTGCGATGCGTTGGGGCCAATAACARCAGTGGGAGGTTAGGGAGGAGAGAGAAAGGGTGAAGAGGAGAGAGAAGGAGAAAGTAGTGCACGTGAGATGAGTGAATGAGAGGGTAAGAGATTACATTTGTTTTTCGTGGGGAAAATCTCAACCCTTAGATCTAATGTACTCCGTAGTTATTAAAGGTCTAGATTTGTTCTCATATAAATGAGTGTTCTCACATGAGACTAATCCACACACACACACACACACACACACACACACACACACACACACACACACACACACACTATTATAATAACTTAAGAATGTTAGACATAAACTTGTGGCATTAACAAACGTGTAAATAAAGTGACATGATCATTATGGAACAGATGGATAGGAACAAATTGAAATCTTACATCACAAGTATTTTCTCTATGAAAATCTCTATTATATAGTCAAGGAGGGAGGATTGGTGTCCCCCTTGGAAATTACAAAAAACCCTCAGTTGAAAATACACCAAGTCAAACAACAATCATTCATTTCATTATATAATTATAAAAAAATGCCAAAAAATATAATCAATTCCAAAACTCTTCACATAAATTCAAAAAAAACAGAATCAATTATGAACAAATTAATACATATTAATGCAATAGAAAATTAACAAATGAATGTTTCCCTAAACTAATCAAAACACTACTCAAATTAATTCATATAATTTTTCATAATGAAAAATGTACAAACAAAATCGGGGAAAAAAAACAGTACACACACAAAGGGGGAAAGGAACTTTATCTTTTTCGTGTGCTTCAACTTTCAACTAACACAACGATTTCTCAAATTTCATTAGGTAGTATTGATTTTTCGTATTTTTCATTTTTGATAAAATAATTGGATGCACAGTCTTAATAAATAATTGTTATTTTTCATTTTATTTTTTACCATAAAGTTTTTTTGTTTAATTTTAATTTCCTTTTTTTTGGTTTATTTTTTAAAGTAAATATTTTACTCCATATTTTACTTAGATAAAATAGTGAGGTTTTTTTTCAGCAACCTAGATTTTTTTAATATTAAACGTGTATTGGTTTTGTTATTTTATTTCTTTATTTACTAATCTTTTTTTTAATTTCTTATTTTATCTGTCATACATGATACATTAACATGCACTCATTATATCATAAATTATTTTCTTATATACAATTTTTTGTTTAGTTTAAAGTTCCTATTTGTTCTATTTTTTAAGAGTTAGATTTCTATTTTTATTTAGATAGATAGATAAAGTTTTTGTTTTTTTGTTTTAATTTGATTTCCTATTTTTCTATCATACATTTATGTTTTTTACTTTATCCTATTTTTTGTATATTTTTTAAGCAATAATTTCTATATTTTTTAGTTAGGATAGATAATTTTTTGTTTGTTTTTGCTTTATAATATAACATAGATATTAAATGTTGAAATACTTTATACACAAAGGTTCTTAACATTTATTTAAATAAATTTAAAAATGGATTTCATTTAGTAGAAAAATTGAAAACAAATATTTTTCCAAATAAAATCGAGTGTTTTAAAATCCATGAGATTTTCAAAAATGTTTTTTCTAGAAAACCCAAAGTTTTATTAACTCCATATGTCAAATATATCTAATCATACATTGACAACAATAATTTATTCAATAAATAATAAAAAAGACTATACTTTTTGAAAAAAAATTAAAAATATTTTAGTTCATTTACAAACTATTTTGCAACACTTTACAACAATTAAACAAGTAATATTTTAATGAAATAATTCCATAAAGTCGTTATTTTATTCCACAAAGATATAGCAAAATAATCGATATTTATATAATGATACACGCTTGATATTTATACATATTATTAAAATAGATACCTAAAATTGAAATTGAAATTCTTCATAAATCATTTATGTGACAAAGAGATGTAATTGAAATTGTTAGTACATGTGTGTCTGTATATATGTACAACACGGAGTATATGAAAATTTTACAAAAAGAAAATAAATAACACAGAAAAAATTTAATATTAAAAAGTCTTGTGCATGCAATAAGTAGTCAAGACAATAAAATGAAAGTTTGTACTTCGAATTTTTTAAAGATTTCAAACTTTTGAGTATAAACTCATGGTGACATATATATTTTATTACTCGTACTTAGTACTTTATTTTCATGGATTCGGAGTATATAATAATAAATGAACTAATAATTAATCAGGTTCATAAGGTTTTTTTTTTATAAAAAATAACAATTAAAAACGTAAATTGAAACATAATATTGGTAAGACAAGAATAAAGTTTTGCAATTTTCGGAAGGAAAAAGTTAAAGGAGAAATGACATGTGTCCTTTTTAATGAGGTTACCACGAAGTTGCTATAAACTCAACAAATTAATTAATTAGATTATAGGGTTTTTTTTTTTTACAAAACATTTCATTAAAACATATTCCGTAATATAATATTAGAATTAAGGGAGAGAATAATATATGCAATTTTTTGAGGGGAAAAATTAAGGATAAAATGACTGTGTCTTCTTATGAGGCAGGATGATGTTATTTTAGGCTGTCTTAGTTGTGTGTATAGTATATAGAATAGGATCATGTGAATCACAAACTTCGGGGAAAATAAAAACTTTAATCTTGACCGTAGTATTCGAGATGGACAGTCACGGATTTAATCCTATATATAATACTTGTAATTCAATCTGAGGTCATTGAAGGCTTAAAGGGTACGTTTGTACTGTCATCAACGATGCTGAAAGTGTCGTGTACCCCTTTAACTGTTTGTATGTACCCTCAAAATTAAAATGTACCATTTATTTTGGTTTTTCACGCTTCTCATATAACCTGTGATTTTCATTGGATCACTCTCTCTCTCTCTCTATATATATAATATATATATATATATATATATAATATTATATATATATATATATATATATATATATATAATATATATAATATATATATATATATATATATATATATATATTATATATAATATATATATATATATATATATGTGAGAATCAATAGCTGTGATGAGGGTCAATGGCTTTCTGGAAAATTTATCCTATTGATCTAGAAATTAACAATAATATCAGGATAATATTTTCGAGTGGTCACATATCATGAAGGAAATCACGTGCAAAAGGGGGATCAGCTCGACTTTGGAATGAAATGTGGAAGATGAAGAAATCTGAAAATATCTGGTTGTTAGGATTAATTTCATTTATTTATTTTATTTTATTTTATTTAGTTCGAATTTGTTAGATATATTAGTTTGTTAGGATATTTGTTAGTTAGGATATTAGTTTGTTAGGATATAGTTTTTAGATATTTGTTGTTAGGATATTTTTCTGATCCGTTAGATAATATCTAGATTTGGTTAGGGTTAGTTTTAATTAGATATTATTAGGATATTTTAGGATATAATTAGTTAGGATATTTCTAGATAAGATTTATAATCTTTTCAAAATATCTTAGTTAGTTTTAGATATTATTGTGTATTATAAATGGTTCGAATTCTTTAATGAAATTCAATTTATTCTTTCGTCAAATATTTCTCTCTTGGTATTCAAGAAAACCCTTGTGAATTATGTGAATTAGTTATGTGAGTTCGCTTGATTAACTACATTGGTGCTTGTGCTCTTTGTTAGTTAAGATCTTTAGATCCTGTGAATTATTTCTGTGGGTTTGAAATTATTTTATAGTTCTTTTACCATTCTCATTCTTTGAGAAATATCCTTGTCGTGTGTTATTTGTGTAAGTAGGGATTTGTGAGCAAGTCGCTTATAAATCCACATCAATATTTATAGTATATATATATATATGATATATATATATATATATATATATATTTATATATATATGTCCAATGAGAAGAACTCTTAAAGTGAGAAGTGTGAGAAGCAATCTGTGTCGTTGATTTGTGAGATGACGGTAACTATGTGCATAAATTTAATAGTAAATGTGCGTTTACATGAATGTGCATATTTTCTGGTTTTTGCACATTTAAAGAAAATTGATGCATATACCGATTAAAAATTGCACATTTAATTTTTTCATGAAATAAATTATATATATATATATATAATATATATATATAGAGAGGAGAGAGAGAGAGAGCACCTATTTAATTATGACATTTTTGTAATTTAGAACATTTGTGCATACAATTTAGGAAATTTTTACGATTTAGGACATTTTGCGATTTAGGACATTTGCGTTATACAATTTAGGACATTTTTACGATTTAAACATTTGTGTATATTTAGGACATTTTCACATAATTAAGGACATTTTTATGCTTTTTAGGCAATAATATTAAAACATTATTTAATTTAGGACATTTTGATTTTAATTAAGGACTTTTTAAATTTAATTTGCAATTTACATTTTTCTCTCCCACACAAGCACCCTCACCTCACAGCCACCATGCCCCATCCCCACCACACCCACACACCCACACCCAACGACCAACACACCACCGATCAAAACCACAGCAAAACCACGCGCGCCACCACACCCAACACCACGCCGCCGCACCCTTAGCCCACACTCATACCCCCTAACAACAGAGCCTGTCCAAACCCACCCGGCTCGCTCCACCCCAGCCCGCACCACCCTCACCAAGCGCAAGCCCGACCCAACAGCCCAACCCAGCCACCACCTTCACCTCACTCACACTTGTAGCCGCATCCAAACATGAACCCATAGCCCAGTGTCGTCTCAGATATTTTTGGGGCCTAAGCAAAAACTAAAATAGGGCCCTAAATAGTGAGACACATCATTTCACTGATCAAACCGTTATAAATGATTTTTATTTATTAAACAATTCATCCTGATCGAACAGTTGCAATGATTTTAATTTTTTAACACTTCAACGGAGAGACTTTTTTTTTTACTTTTGAAAACAACTACCCAGATTATTTTTTATTTAAAACAACTATCCATATTTTCAATTTCTTTTGCGAATCACTACCCACTTTTAGATTTTGATTATTCTACACCGTATTAACCACCACAAACCACCCCAACGCGGCATTCCAATTGTAAAACCACCCCACTTTGTTGTTTCCCACCTCCAAAACCACCCAACACCCACCAAAAGAACTCAACCACCCAAACTTCGTCACACTTAATTTTTAGCCTTTTYTCAGCTATCCATCCACATTTTGGACATAGTTCCTTATTAAAAGTCGTATATCTCGAAAAAATACATGAAATAGGTTCAAGAATCATGTGATTTGGAGTTATTTTCAAGTAGTTATGCCTTCTGCAAGTTTGATAATTTGAAAGTGGGTAGTGATTCGCAAACAAAACATAAAAAGTGGGTAGTTGTTTCAATTAAAAAACAATCTAGGTAGTTGTTTTTAAAAGTGACAAAAAAGTGGGTAGTTGTTGACAACTATTTAAAAACTATTTAATATATATTACTCCCTCCATACCTAAATGTTCATGTCACATGTATTTTTCAACTATTCACAAGTGGGGAAAATCTTGCAAATAATCATTAATATATAAGAATAATTATAGTGATGTGGAATTTGATTCGTATTAATAATGTGTAGATTATTAATATTCAATCATTATAAATTTCACAAATATATAACTAAAGATATAAACAATACAAAACACACATTGAGAAACGTATGAATAGTAATTAGCAAAAACATTATGGAATAGATGAAGTAGTACATAGTTTCTTAGTTATATATATATATATATTAATATTCATGGCACAAGAAAATTTGACACTATTCACAAGTCATGGGAATCTTCTAAATTCTTGACAATGTATAAGAAAAAATATAGTCAAGTAGGACCTTGTTTGATTCGTCTCAATGAATGCTTTTTTAATATCTAATTTTTATAATTTTACTATTATATAACTTAAGATATTTAGCACATAAATTGTGCATTAACAACGTGTAATAGAAGTGACATGATCATTATGGAACAGATGGAGTAGGAACAATATTGAAATCTTACATCACAAGTATATATCTCTATGAAAATCTCTATTATATAAGTCAAGCGATGGGAGGATGGTGTCCCCTTGGAAATTACAAAAAACCCTCAGTTGAAATACACCAAGTCAACACAATCTTCATGTTCATTATATAAATTTAAAAAAATGCCAAAAAATATCATGGTCCAAAACTCCATTCACATAGTCATTCAAAAAACAGAATCAAGTTTGAACAATTAATACATAATTAATGCAAATTAGAAAAATTGAACAAATGAAATGTTTCCCTAATAATCAACTACTACTCAATCAATTCAATTATAATTTTTCCATAATGAAAAAAAGTTGTACAATACACAATCTGGGGAAAAAAACAGTAACAACGACACAAAGGGGGAAAAGGAACTTTATCTTTTATCCGTTGGCTTCAAACTTTTCTAACCAAGACGATTTCTCAAATTTCCTATGTTAGGGTAAGTATTGATTTTTCGTTCATTTCTATTTTTGATAAAATAATTTGGAGCAAATTGCCTCTTATAAATATATGTTATTTTTTTTCATTTTTTATTTTTTTAACCCAATAAGGTTTTTTTTGTTTAATTTTAATTCGCTTTTTTTGTTATTTTTTAAAAGTAAAATATTTTACTCCATAATTTTACTTAGATAAAATAGAATGGTGTTTTTTTTCAACAACCTTGCTAGAATTTTTTTTAATATTAAAGCGTGTATTGTCTTTGTATTTTGATTTCTTATTTTACATAATCTTTTTTAATTTGTCTTATTTTATCTGTCATACATGATACATTACATGCACTCATAATTTATTCATATAATTATTTTCTTAATATACCAATTTTTTTGTTTAGTTTTAAAGTTCCTTTTTCTATTTTATTTTTAAGAGTTTAGATTTCTATTTTTTTTAATTTAGATAAGATAGATAAAGTTTTTTGTTTTTTGTGTTTTAATTTGTTCCTATTTTTTCAGTTCATACATCTTATGTTTTTTACTCTTTATCCTATTTTTTGTTTATATTTTTTTTAGCATAATTTCTATATTTTTTTAGTTAGGATAGATAATTTTTTGGTGTTTTGCTTTATAATATAACATAGAATAAAAAAAAATGTTAAATTATAAAAGGTTCTTAACTATTTATTAAAATAAATTAATAAAATGGATTTAATTTTAAGTAGAAAAATTGAAAACAAATTATTTTTTTCCCAAATAAAATCGAGTGTTTTAAAAATCACATGAGATTTTCAAAATGTTTTTTTCTAGAAAAACCAAAAGTTTTATTAACATCACATACTGTTCAAAATTAGACTCTACATTCGACAACAATAATTTATTCAATAATAATAAAAAGACTATAAGCTTTCTGAAATAATATAAAATATTTTTAGTTCATTTAAAACTATTTTGCAACACTTTTTACAACAATTTAAACAATATTTAATGAAATAATTCCATAAAAGTTCGTATTTTTATTCCACAAAGATAATAGCAGAAAATAATCGATATTTATAAAATGATCACGTTGATATTTATACATATTCAAAAATAGATACAAAATGAAATTGAAATTCTTCCATAAATCATTTATGTGACAAAGTATGATGTAATTGAATTGGTTAGTAGCAGTGTGTGTCTGTAATATGCACACACGGAGTATATGAAAATTTTACAAAGAATAAATAACACCAGAAAAATTTAATATTAATAAGTCTTGTGCATGCATAATAAGTCAAGACAATAAAATAAAGTTTGGTCTTCGAAATTTTTTAAAGAATTTCAAACTTTTGAGTATAAACCATGGTGGACATATATATTTTATTACTCCGTACTTAAGTATTTATTTTCAATGGATTCGGAGTATATAATAATAAACTAACTCATAATTAATCCTTGTTTTTAATTCAGGTTCATAAGGGTTTTTTTTATAAAAAAATACAAATTAAACACGGTAAATGAAACATAATATTGGTAGACAAGAATAAAGTTTTGCAATTTCGGAAAGGAAAAAAGTTAAAGGAGAAAATGAATGTGGTCCTTTTAAATGAGGTATACACGAAGTTGCTATAACACTCAAACAATTAATTAATTAGATATTATAAGGGTTTTTTTTTTTTTTACAAAACATTCATTAAAAATTCCGTAATATAATAATTAGAATTAAGGAGAGAAATAATTAATGCAATTTTGAAGGGGAAAAATAAGGATAATGACATGTGTCCTTTTATGAGGCAGGATGATGTTATTAGGCTGTCTTAGTGTGTTTATTATATATGGAGATGAGAATACTTGGATCATTGGACATACAACAACTTCGGGAGGAAATAAACTTTTAATCTATCATGACCGTTTAAGATTTTAGGATGGACCAGGTCAAGATTTAACATTCTATATATCATACTACTTGTAATTCAAGGATCTTGTGTGTACAAGAGAAGAGCTAGTAAAGAGTGGGTACGTTTGTACTATTGGATTGCCGTCGAATTCCAAGCAGGAAAGCTGAAAGATGTCTGCAGTCACCCTTTACTGTAATTGTAATGTACCCTCAAAATGTAAAATGTACGCAATTATAATTTATTGGTTTTCCACGCAGGTCAATCACATTGTTTTACATTGGATCACTCCATCAGTCTCTAATATTTTCTTCTCTCTCTCTATCTAGTAATATATAGTATATTTTTTATAATATATTATAGTAGTAATATAAATATATTATAATTATAATATATATATATTACGTAAAATCATAATAATAATTAATTATGAAGCGTTAATTAATATATATACTAGTACATATATAATTAGTATAATATATGAGTATTATCGTTATGATGAGGATACAATAGCTGATGAGGGATTCAATGGCTATCTGGAAAATTATCCTATTATAGCTTACTAGAAATTAACCAAGCTAGTAAGATCAGGATAATTATTTTCGAGTGGTCAAACATTATCATAGAAGTGGAAATCGTCGTGCAAAAGGAGATCTAGCTCGACTCTTGGAAAGTGAAACAATGTTGGAAGGATAAGAATAAATCTGAAAATGTATCTGGTTCGGTTGGTACTCTATATATCATTTATTTATTTTTTTAATTATATTAGTTCGAATTTGTTTAGATTATTTAGTTTGTTAGGATATTTGTTAGTTAGGATATTAGTTTGTAGGATATTAAGTTTTTGTTAGGATATTTGTTAAGTTAGGATATTTTTCTGATCCGTTAGATAAATATCTAGATTTCGGTTAGGGTTGTTTTAATTAGATATTATAGGATATTTTGGATATAATTAGTTAGGAATAATTTCTAGATAAGATTTATATTTTCATAAATATCTTAGTTAGTTTTAAGATATTATTTGTGTATTATAAGTCGAATTTTTAATGAAAATTCATTTATTCTTTCGTCAAATATTTATTCTCTTGGTTATTCAAGAAAACCCTTTGTGAATTATTGAAATTATTATGTGAGTTCGCTTCGATTAACACATTGGTGGCTGGTGCTCGTTTGTTAGTAAGATCCTTAGATCCTGTGAATTATTTCTGTGGGTTTGAAATTATTTTATATATAGTTCTTTTACCATTCTCATTCTTTGAGAAATATCCTTTTGTTCGGTTTATTTTGTGAAAGTTAGGGATTTGGTGAGCAAGTCGCTTATAAATCCCACATCAATATATATATTAATATATTATACAGGAGCGTTATTAATATATACGTACTTACTATAATATATATTATGATCCAATGAGAAGACTCTAAAGTGCAGAAGTGTGGAAGCAATCTTGTTTCGTTGAGTAGTTGTGAGCATGGATACGGTCATATGTGCATAAAATATTTAAAATGAGTAATGTGGCGTCTTGCTACATGAATGTGCATATTTATATCTGTTTTTGCACATTTCATAAGAAAAATTGATGCATATCAATGTATAAAAATTGCACATTTAATTTTTTCATGAATAAATCTATATATTATTATATATATATAATATAGGAGAAGAGAGAGAGGAGAGCACCTATTTAATTTATGAATTTTTGTATTTAGAACATTTGTGATACAATTAGGAAATTTTTACGATTTAGGACATTTGCAGATTTAGGACATTTTGCGTTATACAATTTAGGACATTTTTACGATTTAAAAACATTTGTGTATATTTAAGGACATTTTCAACATAATTAAGGACATTTTATGCTTTTTAGACAATAATATTAAAACATTATTAATTTAGACATTTTGATTTAATTTAGGACTTTAAATTTAATTTGCAATTTATCATTTTTCTCTCTCCCACACAAGCCACCTCACCCTCAGCCACCATGACCCCATCCCCCACCCACACCACACCCACCCCACACCCAACGACACAACACACCACCGATCAAAACCACAGCAAAACCCCGCGCCCACCACACCCAACACACCGCCGCCGCACCCTTGAGCCCCACTCATAACCCCCCTAACAACAGAGCCCTGTCCAAACCCACCGCAGCTTTTCGCTCCACCCCTAACCCGCACCACGCCACACAAGCGCAAAGCCGCACCCACCACCCACCCAGCCACCACCTTCACCCTCACTCACACTTGTAGCCGCATCCAAACATGCACACCCATAGCCCAGTGTCGTCTCAGATTATTTTTGGGGCCCTAAGCAACAAACTAAAAATAGGGCCCTAAATAGTGAAGACACATCATTTCACTGATCCCAAACCGTTATAATGATTTTTGATTTATTAAAACAATTCATCCTTGATCGATCAGTTGCAAGTGATTTTAAATTTTTAAAACACTTCAACGGAAAGATAAATTAAAGATAATAAAATATCTAAGAATGATTGCTGGTTTACTTAAGAAAAAGGACATTGGATAAAACAAATATGAACATTAGCTAAAACTTTTTTTACGTATTTGAAGATTTGTGTTTGAAAGTGAAACTAATTGAGTTCTAATTCTAAAATAAAATGAGAAATAGATGGATGAGATCTTAAAGATAAAATTATAAATACAGAGTTCCAAAATAGTACTTCCTCCGTTCTAAATAAGTTATAACCCATTTCAATTTAACCATGCCATGCCAATGCACGTTTTTTTCATATATCTTCGAACTATACATTACAAAATTATATATTCCTTGTAGTAACTCATCGAGACAGAAAAACAAGATCCAACTATGACTATATTTTGACTTATATTAAGAAAAAATTTAGACAGATTCATCCCATTTGTGATAGTGTCAAGATTCTAATGTATACACATTAGGAACGGAGGATCAATAAATTAAATCAAAACAAAAAAGTGTTTTACTCATTGTAAATAAACAACTAAAAATATGAAAAAAATTCAAAAGGCTGGCCCACAAGAAGGGGGCCCTATGCGGTCCGCTCAAGGAGCACATGCTACAGAGACCCCTCTGCCATAATGTCCACACCACAACCTACACGTCCACATCCGTTCGCATACAATCACACCACAACCCACACCACAACTACCTCGCAAACCCCCCACCTAGAACTGCACCACCGCATCATCTCAAATCAAAGGCTCGCGCCACACCCCACTACCATCGCCACCACAAAAACCAAAGCCTGTAAAGTGGCAAAAAAACCTTAATTAGAACCAAAAATCAGACGCTACCGTAATTCGAAACCTTTAAGGCCACAAAATCTAACTACTCAGCGAGTAGGTCTTGGGTTTGATTCTTCGCATAGTTCCATGGTTCAAGTGTCCAATGGTCCAAGCGCTTGGCGTAGGGTTAGGTGGTGAAGCAGGAAGAGAGAAATGTGAAGGGACAGAAGGGCTTGGGTTGCTGCTCACGGTGGTTTTCTCGGTGGGGCCACCTGTGGTAGTGGATATAGTATGCGTGCGGTGGGGCCAGTTGTGGGTGGTGCGATGCGTTGGGGACCAATAACAACAGCTGGGAGTTGGAGGAAGAGAGAAAGGGTGAAGGGAGAGAGAAGGAGAAAGTAGTTGCACGTGAGATTAGTGAAATGAGAGGGATAGAGATTACATTGTTTTCGTGGGGAAATATTCAACCCTTAGATCTAATGTACTCCGTAGTTATTAAAGGTCTAGATTGTTCTCATATAATGAGGTTCTCACATGAGACAATCCACACACACACACACACACACACACACACACACACACACACTCACACACACACAAACCACACACACACACAACACACACATCACACCACACACACCACACACACACACACACACACCACACATATATAATATATATAATAAACAATAACAATAATAATAACAAAATTCGGATGACTTATAACTTCTTGGGTTCGCAATTGCTTAGTGATGCCTCTATGTGTCCTGAAAACTTTTTCTCCAGAGTAGTCGTGATGCTATTCGGCTGTTTAGCGTCATCGTCAAGAAGAAGTATTGCTCTGCCATCGTACTTGGAGTTGCATGTCAGGCGGTGCTGAGCAACTTGTGCTGAACATATGGACAGTGTGTTCTCCCTCGTTGCGTGGAATGCCAAGAGGGTAATGTATTGTCTGAGCGCAAAACATAAGCATTGTAAGCAAGATTTTTGAACGGTCATTACACTACTTACTGTTCGGTGTCTTCAATCTTCAGGGACTTGCTCCTACAAGATACTCTCTTGCTTTTGAGGCTCAAGCACCCCTTCTTGGCCCTGTTCCTGTTCTACCGGATTCTCCTGTGGATCATCACCTCATGCTGCTTCTCTACTTGTTATTGGAGCAAATCAAGGGTTTTTCCACGCGGTACGTCTTGCGACGTTGATGGTTGCATGTCTCAACACACTCTTGATTGCCTCAGTGGTGCTGCTGTTGCAATCTCAGATGAGTTGGTGGGGTCTATCACAGGTGTTAATTTGTTTCTTTTCTGGTGCTTGTCTTGCTGGCGTTAGGTGCCTATATTTCTAGTGCTTCGCTAACGCCTCTTTGTCAACCGGGGGTGGTATTAGGCCCATTGCTGTGGGTATTGGTTGGAGACCGCTTGTTTCTAAGGTAGGAGTTACTCTTGTTGTCCGCGTATGTTGTCGCTATTTCGGTGGTCTTCAAATATGTGTTGGTGATTCCAGCCGGGGGGCGAAGCTATCCTTCATGCTGTTAACCGGTTGTTGAGGCTACGTGGGGCTGAGGTTGGCCCTATCTATGTTGTTGGTCATTTCCGAAACCTTCAATTTGGTCATCGTTCTGCTGTCAATCAGGAGGGTTCGGCTATTGTCCTGTTCTTTCTCCACTGGGTTGAGTTTTGTTCTTCACGCAGCTAAGCTTTTATTATGGAAGATACTTTGTTGTCTTGTCAAGGGGTGCAGAAGTGATCTTCTGGGTCTCTTATTTCGCATTGTTCTACATCCGTTGTGTGCCATATAGGACACCGTTCGCTTGAGCTTGCAGGCTTGGTATTTGGATGATGGCACTATCATTGTGGATACCTTGGTGGTTGTGGCAAGTTTTTCAGATGATTTCGCGGAGGACTTTAATTTGGCTTCATGTTAATGTCGTCGAAAACGAAGCTCTTTTGGCCTTCTGAGGACCCACGGAGTCGTCTGTGAATGGGGTCTTTCCTCCCGATATCGCTCGACCTTCCCTTAATGTTCAGGTTGTTAGGTGGGTCCGTTAGTGCGATACTTCCTTTTGTGGGGAACCTTTTTCACAGAGAGTGTCGAAGACTAGTTGAGCTCATGGTGTTGTTTGTCAACTTGATGATCCTCAATGTGGTTGTTTACTTCTTCGTCGTGTACTGAGAGTTCGAAACTCTACTTTGCTATGCGTACTTGCCCCACTTTTCGAGGCGGACTCAGCTCTCCTTTGACGTGGCCTTGTGAGACTTCCTTGGAAGCATTGTCCAGCTTCTGGTCCTGGTTTTGGTTGATTGGCAATGGCGGCTGCCACCTTAACCCTTTTTTACGGTGTTTGGTGTTTATTCAAGCAGGTTGATGTTCGAACACATGCTTTTCCTCGCATCGTGGTTGCAGTCTTCCAGTTTATAGGGTAAACTTTTTAAGCAATTCTGGGCGTTGTTGGTTTTGGTTCGGTACTTTGGATGATAGCATTGAGTCTTTTATAGAGAGTGGAGACGACCTTATGCGTAACCATAGTGAGATGCTGCCAAAGCTCAATGAAGAAATTGGCAGATTTGTATTTCAACGAAGGTCACTGCATCTTGCTCACTTCCACCTCTCCTTGCTACCCGCCAGGTTGCCTTGTGGAAATCTCACAGGAGATCACCTCTGCTTGTCTCGGCGTGGGTTCCGATCTCTGGTTGGGCCAGATTATGAACGAAGATTATCGTTCCGTTATTTCGTTATTGGTTGGGTGTTCCTTTATTCTCCATTCGGCTCCCTGTTCTTCTTGCTCCGGGTTTTTTGACGAGTATTTTGGGAGTCATGTGTATCTTGCTCGGGGTTATGGGTATCAAGCACCAGTCACAATGTTGTACGCAATACTTCCTTCTTGATGTCTGTTATCGGTCTGGGATACTGCTCGTAAGGAGGTAAATGTGGGATTGACTGATTGGGATCGACGGGGCTTCTCCGACCTGGCGGATGTTGTTTGCTCTATTCTCTAGGACGGCGGCTTGATGTGTGTGTTGATCTGACGGGTTCTTCTCCTTTGACGCAATTTTGGTTGTCTGACTTCGTTCCTGGTCGAATGGTGCGGTAGCAGCTCAGCGGAAGCCGGGAGAAGTATTTAGAGCGTTGTAGGACAATTGGATATGGTTCTTCCTTTCTTCCTTTTTCTCTCTTTTTGGGGGAATTAGACAAGGAGCCTGTAACGCTATAAGCGTGATCCAAACCTTTCTCTCCAGGGCCAGGACCATTGGGGCAGTGCCAGCTGCTCACATACTTCGGTCGGATAGGCTTCGCTATTGGCTAGAGGAGTGGGGCAGATTGTTATCTCGGCTCCCTCCAACTTCTTGTAGGATCACTTGTCTTTTTTGTGCTTTACGCTTACCAACGTTTGGTGGTTTATAATAATAATATAATATAATAATAATATATAATAGATAATAATAATAATAATATAATAATAATAATTAATGTAATATAATAATAATATAATAATAATAATATAATAATATTAATTCTATTCATTAATGGGAATCAAAAAGACTTAATTGGTACTATATTTATTCTTAGCTATTTATTTGTGAATATTGAAATAATAATAAAAAATAAACACAAATGATAACATTTTCAAGGAGCGGAGGAAATACTCTGTATTATATATCAATATTTCATCCTTTTCTTTCTCGTATAATTTTCAATGATTATTACTTTTAAGGTCTTCAAGTCCCATATTTGACTATAGTTATCTTTAATTTCGTATTAGCAAAGTTGTAAAACTTKTGTATATGGATACCTWCATGTTATTGTTTTCATTGTTCAAAGTTTATATCATTTGTTTATTACTTTGGGATCAATTTTTACCCACTTCTCCAATCTATTATTTACTCCTTTTCAAAATACATAGTACACTTAAATCTATATATATATTTATGATATTTTTTACACTACATGCATTGTTCTATTGTTTTCCTTGGTAATAAAATCATAAATAGTAACTGATAGGATATTTCAATTATGTGCAGCTCATCAACCATGGTGTGAGTTCTTTACTTGTCGAGGAATTCAAGTTACAAACACAACAATTTTTCAATCTTTCAATGGAAGAGAAGAAAAAATATTGGCAAACCCCAACAAACTTGGAGGGTTTTGGGCAAGCCTTTATTTTATCGGAGGAGCAAAAGTTGGATTGGGCAGACATGTTTTACATGACTACATTTCCCAAATATTTGAGGAAACCTTATTTATTTCCCATGCTACCTCTTCCTTACAGGTTATATATGTATCATCTTGACGTGTCACTTATATAATAATTACAATTAACACGACCTATTTAACAACTTTACATGTAACTTGTCACAAGCGTTTGACAATAATAATCTTTGTTTATATGTAGGCAAACAATGSAAAATTACGCTACAGAAATGCAAAAACTTGCAAGGAAAATCCTGAAGTGTATGGAAAACGCTCTTAATATTGACACTGAGCTCGAAAGCAGCATATTTGGAGAAGGATATCAATCAATAAGGATGAATTACTATCCACCATGTCCTGAGCCTCACAAGGCCATTGGCTTAACGCCTCATACTGATTCAGTCGCTTTGATTACTATCCTTCTTCAGGTGAATGAAATGCAAGGTCTTCAAGTTTACAAAGATAACAAGTGGGTTACTATCAATTTCCTTCCCGATGCATTCGTGGTCAATATTGGCGACATGCTAGAGGTAATTTTCTTTGATAATTTTGTCGTTCTTTATTTTTAATGCTTATATATTGTTTAGTAAAAAAGATTTGAAATAAAGGGAAACAAAGTGGAAGAAAATTTCTTCCTTTCCACTAAAAAAATTCATTTTCCTTTCTTCCAATATGAGGGAACTTGGGAGGTTAAAGAAAATTTAAGCATGAGAAGTTAGTGTTTTTTACTCTTGGATTTTGAACTTTTTTTAAAGAAATATACAAAAAAGAGATTTTCATTATCCAGTTATCCTTCCCTTCCTTTACTAAAAATGAACCAAACACTAGCTAATAGGCAAATATTCTAGATTTTCATGTATAAACTTCTTTCTTTAATTTGTTCCATAATATTTCTACCTCTTGGAGTTGAAATATTAGGCGGAAAATAGTATATTTAATTATTTTCTATTCTTAGGACATTTTCTTAGTAAAAAACGATTTTTTAGAATTTAATCTAAAAGTCTTTAATAATTTTTTCTTTCTCATCTTATCCTCTTATTTTTTTAATTCGCGCAATTTTTAAATAAGTTTTCTGATTTTTTCTATGTTTTTACAAGTTTGCAAAATGATTTTGAAAATAAATAAATATAGAAATTCTTAGAAACAGATAATTCGGAATAATTCGGGATATTCTAGAAAATTATCATGTCACTAGTTTATCCAAAAGTGGATAAAGGTTAATCCAGAAAAAAATAGATGCAAAAACACGGATAAGAATACCCAACGAAAAGATAAATATAAAGGAATTTAAGCACGGATAGTTGACTGATATACCACATCAACATCATCCATATATACGTTCCAGATGACCGTTATATATAGATGGAATACCATATATATATGGTCCCCGACCATATATACGGTTGTTATCTGTATATTAATTCCTTATTTTTATCTATTTTTCCAAACGCTTTATAAATACATGCTCTCGTGCTTAATCGACACAAACGAAAAATCAATATTCAATCAAAAGAATTCTCTCGTGGTAGTGCAATTCAAAGCTCTCAAAAACCTCCTCCACACAAATCACTACAAAAACACAAATTTACTCACATCATTCAAGGTTCTCGAATCCGTCGCAACTTTCGGAGTCGCTTCTTTGCGAACTAGGTATAAATTCGAGGCTATTCAATCTACCATGATTTTATTTTATTCTTCTAACAGTTTAATAGCAACATTTGCTAAAAATGCAATACATTTAATAGCAACATTCACTTTATTTCTATTTCAGGACCCATGTGCACACACTCAAACAATAATATATACTCCTCCTACTCATAATGACAAGAGTGTGGAACATACCAAACAACTACTGTTCATAAAACAGACTAGGAGTTCATGTAGATTCTTGTAAATATAGAATGGGCGTAATCTTCAAAGGTGGGGCAGTATCGTAGTTCAGTTGGTGTGGCCGTAGCGGTGGAGAGTCTAGCCTTGGCCCGCCTAGTCATTGATCAGCGGCAAATATCACGTTCTAACTGAAACGTCCTGGGCAGGCCGCCTCGTGTATGAGGTTTTTTTCTTCATGTATTACTGGATACGCACGCGTATCAATGACGATACGGCTGAAACCGACTCTGTTGCCCGACATTCCATACAAAAATCGATCGTGCACTAAGTCGGCCGTGCCCGCTGCAGTCACTGGAGCGAAGCCACGGGATTGGGGCGGTCGGAGATCGGTGTGGTGGCCATTTTGCGTGCTCTCTTTCTTTGTAAAAGGTGCGGGAGAAACAGAATGTCTTGTTCGCATCGCTGGTAGAGCTTGCTTGGTCTTCCATCAAGATTAATTGTTTACTCACCTTTTCGTGCCTTCTTTTATCGGAAAGCTTTCTGAGAACTTTCTTGTCCTGACCTGTTCTTGGTGTAACTTCTCCTCCTTCTGTTCTGGAGACTCTTTTGTTTTTTCGTTTCGCACGGAAGGGTCTTGTAATTTTAAGAATAAATAAATTTCAGCGCTTATCCCTACAGTCACAACTGGCCGGCAGCATATCCGAGATTACATGAACTTGTATGACGTACAGCTAACGTCATTCATCACACGTTCAACAACAACAAGAATTTTTAGAGCCCTCCTCGACATAGTTATTTCGACAAATTTATGATTTATTATTTTCGTGACATATCGACGTTTGAATGTCAGCTTAATAAATGTTCTGTGGTTACCGGTTCTATTACCAACACGGGGAAGTCACTATTCTGTGGCTGCTCATCGTTTTCGTCCTCCCCCGTCGCGGTCTCCAATGTCTGTTTTCCTCCATGTGAGAAGCTTGATGTTAGATGAAACTGACTCGACTATGTATCCTCACAACTTCACCTCAATATAGTAAACTCACCCCTACACTGCCACAACAGCGATGACTGTAATGCGCACAAACTATACTGTCTCGCTAAACCAAAAACTATAAACGAAGAACAAATTAGCGAGGGCATCTTATCTCGTGTGTCTCTCATACACAAGGATCGCGCGCACAGCATCCGAAGTCACACACTACATTGTGAATTAGCTGGTCTACCATGCACAACATGCAGAACAGGCTAAGCGTGGGTCTGGCTGCCTCGGTGTCTCTTCCCATCAACATATACATTAAAACTGCCAGAGTGTGGTGGCTGTGAGTGTGATGAATATCGTCGGGCCGGTGAGGGCGTGGTCCGCTGCAGGATAGTGAGTGACATTATTAGAGCGTGCGAGAAGAATAAGTACGCGACAGCAGACAGCAAGAGATGAGGCGCGGTGTGTTGCTGATTCGAGCTTAAAAAGGCGCGTCGGCCGCGCGTATTAGTCGACGAAACTGGAAATGTTTATCACTCGGATGAATTGCGTGATGGGTGGAGCACGCGATTACGCGGACAGAATTATTATCTAAGTGATAAATGTCATAACTATTACGTCCTGATTCGCAGATTCTGTGGATGAGTAACCGACCGAAAGAGCAAAAGCGACTGCCGAAGTAACGCATGTGATACGAATGTGTCAATTCGAGTGATTTGTGTTTCTACTCGTTTAGACGTCGCATTTCTGTGACGTTGAGGCGTAAGTTAGTGGCGCGACTGACAGTCATGCGCGGCGTGAAATTGCAAGCCGCGTGGCTAGACAAGGTGACACTTATCGGCGACTCGGTTGAAAGAAGTAATGCAATTTCGCTCGATTTTCCGAGTTGAATCTGATCTCGTTAGTGAATCGCTGCGAGCGGGCCGCAATGTGAGTGAAGGTGAAAGAGATAGAACCGTGTGAATTATGTGTAGTAGTCCCGCATTCTAATAGGTACAGCGTAGTAGTGTTAGTGAAGGTCGAATAATGTCCTATATGTGGGATTTACAGTGTTGTGTATGTAAAAGTAGGTGCATGCATCTGTCTCTTCTCTCTTCTCTCCTCTGGTCCATGGGGCTTCGTCTGACTTAGTGTGTCTTAAAATAGATATATAGTTCATATGTACTTCTGCAGTCTAACCGGTGAGTAAATCCAACAAATTAAATCTCTCTGTACATGCATTCCCCCTAATTAACCTCCTATTGACTAGGTCACACAATCGACCACCTCTCCCAAAATACTTCTCATGACAAGAAACATGTATCTCGAAACAACAACCACTCCGCATACCCGAAGAAACGTATTAATCGCACGCCAGAGTTCCAGCGACCTTTGCACTGCCTGTCCGAACGGCCAACGGTCCTCAAGATAGTCAAGTGTCAATGCATCTCTTGAGGTCCATCAAGGAGGCGGACGGACGGCGGAGTTGAAGTTGGCGAAAATGTGATTCAACAAAAGACCCGAAGCAAAGACGGACACCGCCAGGAAACTTTAGCCCACTGCTACCGGGGAAAAACAGGCTGGGAGAGGGAAAAAAAAAGAGGGGGCGCTTCCCAATAATCCTCCGAGTCGACGATAGTTATCTCCACTACAGGCGAATTTTAGTAGCGATACTCTGTGTATCCAGAGTGCAACATGTAGCTGTCCTGCGCGCCGCCGTGCGCATGGTTTGCTGGACCGCCCGCCCGGCCCGAGAGTCTGAGAATGTGGTAACAAAATTAGGGTTAGGACTAACTCTGATCAAGCTGTGGGAGTGGAATGTGGCCACTGATATCTTCTCTTTCCTTGCATTTACTACTTTCCGGCCTTGCTCGTGCAGACAATGTCCTCTGCTCGTCTTTGTATGATAAATTCATATTATACAGTTGTTTGCGTCGAGGCGCAGCGTGACTATGTCTATATAACATTGGTTAGAGGACGAGTGTCTAGAGCCACACTATATCGCTGGGAGAGAATAAGCACCCCTCCGCCTGGGCCCCGTGGGGGAGCGGCTTCCGCAGCTCTGCGCTGGAGCATGGATCAGGGCTGCTTGGCGCCACCCGGCAGAGACGACGCAAACAACCCGACAACAAATGCTCTAAACTTCCGCTAAATATGGATTTAAATAAACTAGAGAGGTGGGTTGAACAGAGGAATTCAGTTCATTGTAACGTGAACCGTCGAAACTCCTTACTGATGCGAAAAGAATCGTAGAGGCGGTGGAAGATTTTCAGGATTATTATGGAACAATTAATATAAGCAAAGAGCCCAGGTTGGTCCACATGAGTCACATGATCAATAAGACATACTTTATACTTTGGTTACCTATTTAAGCTCAAGTCACGTAATGGTTCCATTGTTGTGACGTAAGAATGGGAAAGGAAAACAACTAACACAAATTCATTTGAGCATCACGAATGGAAAAAATCCTAACTGTGCT
>SNQN01001515.1:0-13682 GCA_008642245.1 Bassia scoparia | reverse complement strand
CGGCATATGATTTCAGACTCAACTTTAACTCGACTTGTGCAAATGAGTTATGGTTTATGGATTTTGTCACGACTTCTGTAATCAAATCTATTTCGAGATATCGTACTTTTCCTCATCGGTTATTCAATTTGAGGAGACACTTTTGGGTGTATACAATAATAATAATAATAATAATAATAATAATAATAATAATAATAATAATAATAATAATAATAATGATAAAGAGAGTATTACCTTTGCTATTCATACTTGGGGTGTGCCTGGTGGTGTTGAGCAACTTGTGCGAGATACACCGGACAGTGTATCTTGCACAAGTTGCTCAACACCACCAGRCACACCCCAAGTACAAATAGAAAGTGTATCTCTCTTTTTATTGGATGGTGATGAGGATACATTAAGCATTGTAAGCAAAAGATTTTTGACGTCATTACACTACCGTTGTTCCGGTTCTCTCGTCTTTGGGTCTTGCTCCTTGCAACGATGCTACTCTYGCTACTTTGGAGGCTAATCACTTTTCTTTTCAAGTTTCTGTTTTAACGGATATCCCCGTGGATCATCACCTCATTGCAACTTCTTTTGTTGTTTTAGAGAAGATCAGGGGTTTCCCGYGTGGCATGTTGAAGGTTTTAGAGCACTCAAGAGGGGGAGGGGGCGGGTAAATTGACTGATAAATAGCCTTAGTCAATTATTCTTTATTTTCGATTGTATGAAGAACCAGTTGGGTTGGTTCCTGTAAGCAGTGGATTAATAGGAAACACAAGATTTAACGAGGTTTAGCCCACTTTGGCCTATGTCCTCCTACCTTATGTTTTTTTATTAATCTACTCCGAAAAACAAAAAACTCACTCCATAYTGTTTCCCTACTCCGGGAACCAGTACACCCCACACTCGAATTTGAATGTGCACTCGACTTACACTCGTAAACCCTTTGTGTTTGAACTCACAAACACTCACCTAGCAATCAAACCTTCTATTGATCACTTTGACAATAGCAGTTTTTCTCTCTTCTATCTCACTTCTTGAAAGCTAATTAAGAGAATGATTTATGCTCTAAAGTGCTCTTGTATATGACTCGATGTAAGGTTTTGTGCTTAAGTGTTTTCTCTAAAAAATAAACTCTAATTTTGATACGTGAGAGAATTGAGTTGAAATATGGAAAAGTAAGTGTATATATAGACTTTGGACGCATAACCCGAGTTTCCATAAATCATACAAACTTGATCTATAAGTCACTATGATTTATGGAAAGTATTTATCTTATTCAGTTTATCCAGAATAAAATCGAATAAGATAAATACCCTAGTTTTATGGTATCCAAAATATACTCACTTATTTTATCCAGCTGCTTAGAATATTTTATAAATAATATTGAAGAGATATTATTTACGAAAAGCTTTTTAGAACAAAGCAACTAATATATTCCAAGAAGTGAACCTGGTTCCTCAAACCTGGTTCCCTACTTTGAGTATGTTATGAATTTTGTTCCAAGCTTTGTACTAGAATTCACAACATAACCTCTTATTCACTTATAAGCACTTATAATACTCAAACATACAATCTACTACGGAGCACATTACATGAAAAACCTAGTAAGACATAAATTACAAATTATTCTTTTCATGCAATCTTGAAGACTTGAACCTTCCTTTAATACTTCAATCTAAAGCAATGCATCTTTCTTCGAAAGGCCTTTATGTTCTAAGTCTTGGAATCAAACTTAGCTGCTGCACATGTAACAACGTTAATGCCAATAACATGTATAAGACTACTTTTTCAGCATAGCAGTCTAGGAAACAGTTCCTACTGGTTCCTCACCAGTACATGGAACTTTTGATATCCAATTGTTCCCTGCAGATAGCAAGTTAGTTCAATAGGCAATACTCATAAGTAATACTTGTCTAAGGAAACATCATTCTAATAACAACTGGTTCCCCACCAACTATATTCACAATTCAATGTCCTATCTCTATTCATTATTTCTGTTTGTCATCATTCAAAACCTAAGGGACTCAACACATGTCATGTGGGCGTGATAGTTTGTGTGCTCAACACCTTCTTGACTGCCTTAGTGGTGCTGCTATTGCTATATCTGATAAGTTGGTCGAGTCTAAACACACAGATGGTTAATCTTTTCTTGTTGTTGCATGTCCTGTCGCATTAGGTGCATATATTGCTAGTGCTCCGCTAACGCTCCTGTCAAGTCCAGAGGTGGTGTAAGGCCTATTGTTGTGGGTACTGTTTGGAGATTCCTTGTTTCTAAGTTGGAGCTTTTTTTGGTTGGTCCTCGTGTGGCTCACTACTTAGGTGCTCTTCAAATTGGTGTTGGTGTTTCGGCCAGTGGTGAGGCTATCCTTCATGTTGTTAATAGTTTGGTTGAAGTTCATGGGGCTGAGGTTGGCCTCTCTATGTTGTTGGCTCAATTTTCAGAATGCCTTCAATTTAGTCGATTGTTGACTTAAATACGTGAGTTCGTCTTCATTGCCCTACTCTTTCTCATTGGGTTGAATATTGTTATTCTTCACCAACTAGACATTATTACGGGGAGCATATTAGTTTGTTGTCTCCTCAAGGGGTTTCAGTAGGGGTGTCGTATTAGGGACTCGTTGACTTGAGTTTGCAGGCTTAGCTTATTATTTGGATGATGGTACTATCATTGGTGACACCTTGGTGGTTGGGCAGGTTTTGCAGTTGATTTTAGCGTTGGGACTTGTCTTGGCCTCCATGTTAATGTTGAGAAAACGGAGCTCTTCTGGCCTTTTGAGTACCCATGGAGTTGTCTGGCGGGTGTCTTTCTCTGATATTGCTCGATCTTCAATTGGGGTTCGTTTATTAAGGGGGCCTGTTAGTCCGGAGGATATAAGATGTTGTTGGAAGCTTGATGATCCTCAATGTGAGTTGTTACTTCTTCGTGCGTGTAATGGAGTTTCAAAACTCTATTTTGCTATGCGCACTTTTCCCCCCATCTTTTTTAGGCGGCTCAACTCTCTTTTGATGTGGCCCTTCGAGCTTTGTTGGAGCATATTGTCATAGCTACGAGACCTAGTTTTGGTGTGGCAATGGTGGCTTGCCACCTTACCTTTTGCTTATGGAGGTTTGGGGTGTTTATTCTGTGGGTGATGTTCGACATACGCTTTTCTATCATCGCGACTACAACTCTAACCATGGTCATGGTTCGACCTTTGATGGTTCATTAAATTCTTTTAAATAGGATTGTGGATACTAACGTTATGAGTAACACTAGTGAGGATCACTGCCGCCAAGCTATGAGAAATTGGCATATTTATATTTCACGAAGGTTACTACTTCCTCGGAATCCATATTCCTCCTTGTCCACCCATCAGACTGCCTTATGAAATCCCAACAAAGTGATCACACCTCTACATGGCTCGGCTTTGGGTTAAACTATGAATGGTAAGACTTACCGTTTTGCTTCTTTGCGTATCGATTGGTGTTCTTTCATTCTGTTTGACGTCATGCTCTGGTTGCCCACGTGTTTTTGATGAGATATCTTTGGGGGATCATGTTGTGTCTTTGTGCAGGTTTGGTGGGTATCAAACACCGTCATAATGTTGTTCGTGATACCCATCTTGATATCTATTACCGGTTTGGGATCTGCTCGTAAGGAGGTTAATATCGGGAAATTGATTGGAACGACGAGCTCTTCACGAGCGGATGTGTTAATAAAAATATAAAAAAGGAGGCTGTAGTTTTCGAAATAGAAATTTGCTTTATATAAGTTCGATGAAAGGTGAAATGCATTTATCAAATTGTGAATTGTATTCTAAAAAAGTTATTTTTATGATTTTAAAAATTAAAATAATTTAGGAAAAAAACTAATATCAGCATGAGAGTAGTAATTCATTCAACATTTAAAAATCCTTTCAACAAAAAAATAAAATAAAATAAACTCAACATTATACACATCTCTATTACATAAGGGAAGGGGGAGCAATGGTGTGCCTCCCTATTGAATTAACCTTCTACCCTCCAAAGTGATAATTAATTCTATACTAACAAATAAAACTTTCCATAAGAAAAAAAAGCACGAATCAATTCAATATTCTTTCATAATCAATGCACATCAATCAATATTATATCTATCAAATAAAGTTAAAATAAAACTTTTCATAGTAAAATAGATTTTTTTTTTGCAATTAATTATTTATGCATGTAATGAATGCTTTTTCTTCTTTATTTTTCCTTTATTTTGCATAAAACAGGAATAAAAATTAAATAATAGACATCGTGTTTTATTATATTGTATTCTATATTCAAGTTTGCTCACTACAATTTTGACCATCTCCATTTACGAAGTACTTCGTAATAGTTTTATTGGTTTTATAAAATTCATTAATAACAAAAATGAAATTAATTAAATAAATTCTTATACTCCCGTATAGATTATATTAAGATTTATTATTTTTATTCGTGCACCGCATATAATAGTTAACATATTTCAAACACAAAGACCATTTTGAACCCGACCACATGTCACGTAACACCTCATATACTCTCAATCGCATGTGTCATATCTTTCATTCTTAATTCGCTATTTGTCACTTTCTTGCCAAATTTCATGACCATTTCACATAAAAAAATTGAATCACACCAAGATTCGATCCCAACACCATTCAATTTGTAGTTTTAGTTTGTGTTTATTGTGATTTATGTTCATTTTTATTGCACATCTATCTCTATTATTAAGCCAAAGGGAGCAAATGGTGTCCCTCCTATTAAAAGACGAAACACACTTAAGATGTAAAAAGACTTAATTGCCCTTAATTAAAAAATATAAATTCTCTTTAATTTTTGTACTTTTCAGACTAAACAAAAAAAGAAAGTTTAATTAATTAGTTTAAATACATTCAAATAAAAATACATTAATTACATTGACTAATTTATTCCATTGAATCACTTAAGCATTGCAAATTATTTTGCAAAAAGTTTAATTAATTAGTAATTCAAATATAAATACATTAATTACATATACTAATTTTTTCACATGAATCAGTTAATCATTGCAAATTATTTTGTTAATTATATTGAATTAAAAATCTATTAATCTATTATTTATTTCAATAATACTATTTGTATGTCAATGTTCTTAATCATTTAATCTCTTTGTCAGGAGATTCAATTGAAAGGAAAAAATTACATTGAAAATCATAATAACTCACCGTCATTGTTAATTTGAAACTATACCTAATTACATGATTTTTTTCTAATTAATTATTTGCTTAATTTTAATTTTAAAACTGACCGCACGCATCGCATGCTTATAGTACTATGTGTATTAAATTAATTCATAATAGTGTACAAACTAAGCTATATAAATATGATTTTCCCCATAACGTAATTTTTTTTWAAAAAAAAATAATGCAAGCACGCATCGCGTGCACCAAATACTAGTATTTCTATACTATAAGACAAGCAAATCAATGTGGGGATGACATTTGTCACTCCGTGATTCGCTCATCTTATAGTATAGTACATATATCCTATAATATTTTATTTTATATATTATGATATGGTAATAAATTTTTCTTACCCTATAATATGGTAATAATATTTTCTTGCTATGATATGTTATATTAATTGTATATTAATATTGACTACGAAACTTGACTAAAAATATAGCCAAAATATATGTACGTAATATTTATTTTTTGATATCTATGTATGGGTAATTACTATTTTTTGCCATGAATCATTCATTTACTTTAACTAATATTCTTGTTTCAACCACCACATTGTAAATGCTCTTGATATTATATTATTATTCTTGATAAAAATATAACATTAATAGATTTTCTATCTGTCAGCAATATATGCACAATAGTCCTCTATATCATTCTAATAACATCACTATATTGTAGTTAATTAATTTAAACATACTTTAAACGAAATCAAATACTATTCAAACTGATCATAATAATAAGCACTTAGAACTTCTTTACACATTATGTGGATTCCGCATGATTATTATTTTTATATCCACTTAAATACTGCAAGTTTTTTTTAAACAAAGGAAAGGTTATTTTGATTAATAAGTCATACAAATCTACCCATAAAATCTTGCCAGTAACACCAAACACATATCAACAATAGATTCACAATTTATAATGTCACACATGATAAAACCTTAGATGCATAAGAATACGCTCTACATCTCCTCTTCACACCCGTTCTTCATTACACGTTCCGTATGTGTTCTATCACTTCTTGCAAAGTTCGAAGTATAACTCTAACTGATTTACTCTTATAGAAATTTTGTGTTTGATTACCAAACTAATAATACCATCACATTTTCTATTATTTTTTAATTTTCTAATTCAAACATTGTTTTTCGTCTTGTATTTGATTTTTGTTCATCATTAATCGTTTAAATTATAATAGAAGAAATATAAAAACAGAAGCAAAATAAAATTGCCCTCAAAAATATTGGTACGAAAAATATTCATGATCAATTCAATGTAAATATGAAATTTAGAATGATGGATAAAATTACTAGTTATACTATTAATATCCATATTTGTATTGTCGAAGGAGGACACCATCTCCGTCCCTTTCACTATATAATAGAAAATTACACAATTAACATACACTTACAAAGTCAACACCGATAAAAAACTTTAACAAATACTCCTTACTGATTAGATTTTAAGGATAATTATAATACAAGGAAATTAATACCCTATAAGTTATACCCGAAAATCTGTGACATACAACCTTTGATCTTGACCGCACGGTCACAGATTCACATATTCGCAGTGCTATTCCAGTACTCTCAAGCAGGAAGCTTCCAATCCCTGTAATAGACAATACACCCAATTACACCAACGAGCCCAAGAAAATCAATCAACAAGTCTGCATAACAAGAAAAATCCACCCACAAAATAGGAACATGTAGAATTCGCTACTCATCAACCACTCCCAACCAGAACCGTCCAACAGTGAAACAGAAATCGGCTTTGATCCCTCTATTAGAACGAAGAATAGATTACCAGAACGTATACTATGAATAATAAATGAATGTTTATCATAGTTAAAAGCAGAAAAAATAAGCTCCACCACTAAACTTTACTTGAAGCGAGCAATAACGATGCCGAAACGAGAAAAAAGCTATCGCGAAGCATACTCTGAAAGTACATTAGCCCACCATTTACTTGACTTCATAATCATAGTGGATATGGACTCACACACCCACCGGTTTTTACCTTTTCATGGTGTTCCCGCCCCGTACTTCTATCATTATACCATGCCCATCTTCTTCACTTTTCTTTCATTGTTCTGTTTCGCGCTACATCTCCCGCTACAGAATCCACACAAGCATCTTCGTCATTCCCGCTCAGAAATCCACCCACACCCCATCTTCGGCTTATATGTTTCTCCGCGCTACAAAATCCCAATCACGAAACTCTCGCTCTTATCTATCACCTCCTACTAGAATTTCCGTCATGCACATCTGGGGTCTTGATCTTCTCCGCTACAAAGTTACCCGACAGCACATCTTCGAGCAGCTGGAAATTCCTCCGCTACAGATGTTCCCGTCGACATCATCGTCTTGAATCTTCTCCCGCTAGCAGAAGTCCGGACGGTCACCATCTTCGAGGTCTTGAAAGATATACTCCCGCTGCAAGAATAATTCCGAATTGTCAGCATCTCTGGTTTTTGAATCTTCTCAGCGCTCAGAGAAGTTTCCGGCACTCTCCGGTTAGTTAGCTCCTGCAACACAAAAATCCATGGCAAGCAAAATCAAACCTGCACGAGACAACTACAGTTAAATCTAACTGTTTGCATTCCTTACCGCGAAAAAGGACCTATGCTGGTCGCAGAACTTCTTGACTTTTTGTCTTTCTCTCCGTAATCTATCTCCTTACTGGTGCTCTATCTCAGTCTTACTACTCTTGTCTTCTTCGACTCAGTCAATATGTTGGGGTGTGTTACTCGTGTCAGAGCTATCCTTATTAATTAAATTTCGTTCTTTTCGCCAAAAGTATATTCATCTTGGATAGAAAACTATCCGCGTTCTCTGCCATGTTTTCACTGAATAATAATATCTGTAATCTCACATATTATTAATGTGGATATATCGTATTTTCATATCTCTTTGATATAATTTATGCATGGAAGGATCTAAATAAAAGTTTTTTATTTCTTTGTCGTTCTGTTACATATCTATAGATTATTTTCTTTTTTTTTATTGTATATTTATCTTTTCTTTTTTTATTTGGTTTTGCTTACTATTTTAGATTTTTTTAAATTAGTATTTTTATATTGTTTTTTGATCATCCTTAGGTATTTTTTTATATTGATTTTCTGATTTTCATCTTATTTTTTGTGTTATGGATTTTTATAATTTGTTCACTGGACGCCTGGAAATGTATCAAAAAAATCCAAATACATCAATAAATATTTCTTCTCCGTATATATTACTTTAACTGTCTTTCTTTATAAGTTACACTGCCTTTGAGAGTATCTGTCTTTTGCTTTTGGAATGCAAGTGTTGTCTCTCAGGTGGTTTTGGGTTGTCTGCGACATTCACAAACACTTTATTCAGTGTCTATAGGAACAATAGTAGTTAATCTAGTTGAATGTTTGTGTTCCGTCATAGAGAAAATATATGTAATTCGCGTAAGTAACCCAAATTATAAAACAGGTATTTGATATACCAGCCCCGCTTCTGACATGATCGCAGTGGTTGGTTCGCCTCTGCCTATATACGTATACCTGTCGATATATCCTACTCTCCGCGTATAATTCGCTATACCTGCGTATAACGTCGTATGCTCTCCTGCTTATATACGCTAGTTTTTTCTCCCTTCCTTTTTCCATGTTGATGCCTTGTTTCGCCCTTATAAATTACGGCCTTTGCGTCCATTTTCCGAAAAAAATCACTTATCATTTTATACACCACACGTCTTTCGTTATTCACTTTTCATCGCCTGCACTGTTGTAATTTGTTTTTGGTTGCCTTCTTGTGTTTATCTCCTCTCTTTCGTCATTGACTTTTCATTACTTAATCTTCTGACGTTTCCAAACCCTATCGCTTCTTAATACATTATCTGTTCTTTTGGCTGTCTAATCATTCATTTCTGTTTCATTCAACATATACATAACTAAGTTATTTTTTGGTACTCTGCTGGCCATATAATACAGCACTCTCTTCTCAACTGAATAATAATATACAAGTCAATCTAATTTATACCATTATAGAAATGTTATTCTCTTAGATGAAATCGACATAATGTCCAGTCAAAAACTTATCGGGATGTTAAATGTTAAGCTTTTTTTAGTTTTTTTTTTCTTTTTCTTCTGTGTCTTATATCATTGCCGGTTTGTTATATTTATGATCCACTCTCGAATTATCTTAGTTATGTCTGATCTATTCTATATTGATTCAATCTCGGTCGAATGTTGTCATTTTTCTCTCGTTTTTATCACAATGAAATTGTTTTTTGTTTTCTCTTGGGTTATACCTTGGATTTTTCCAATTTTGTCGGGCATATGTTCACTTTATCCTTCGTTCTTGGGTTCTTTGGATACATTTACTAGACACTGTTGTTCGGTTTCGTTCGATATTTTCGTTTCGTTAGAATGTTTTTGTGTATTATATTATTCTTTGATTCTGTCCTCATTTCTTTTTTTTTTGTATTTTTATTTTACTTTATTTTCATCTTTCTTTGTATTCAATAATATATGATTGTTGTATCTAAATTTAATGACCGTAATATGTTATTTTTGTTCGTATCACCGTTTTAAAATAAATTTAACTATGGCGAACAACCGGTGTTGATATACCATGCGCCTTGCTTACTTATATAATGCAATTAGTTTTGGTTTGGTGTTTTTTTGTTTGTGAAGTGGTTTTTTTTCATTTTCTACATATTCTTATTGTCTTTTTTATAGATCGTTTTATTTCTTGTGTATAATTTACGTTATGAACAGCTAGTGCTTTTCTTTTGTGTTTGTTTCATTAGCTTTTTGTATGTTTGTCTTATCTTTTTCTTTTATTATTGTATATCTCTTCTAATGGTCCTTAAAAATGTTTAAATGTCATTCTATTACACCTGGTTATGAGATAATCTTTCAGAGTAGTATCCGATAGATGTCACTCGGTTACGTGATCGTTTGTGCGAATTTGGTACACATCTAATTGTTTGTGGGTTTGCTACTCTAGGTTCCTCCGCAATTCCCCTATCGATACTGTACATGTATTTCAAAACTGTTTCCAGATATTTGGCGCACCAACGTTTTCTTGGTTGCTCCTATGAATAACTCTTTGTATGACATCTTGCTCTCGATCCCCCTACCCACACACTACTTCCCAAACGCCCACCACTTATTCGCTTGTTTCCCTGCTAACTCTACGCATATTACCCTCATCTTTTTTCTGCTTTTAGTGTGCACGTTTTTTTGTGTTTATTTTTAGGTCTTTTTTAGGGTGTCAGTATTGTTGTTTCTGTGTTTCAGATTTTTGTTTCATTGTTCTTCTGGTTGCGCATTGTTCTCACTTATTTCTACGGCATCTTTCAGTACCTAAGTAAGATCTCTTATGCCGCCCTTTACGCCCTTTTCTCTTCTAACATCTCCCTTGATCCTTTACTTCCCTTTTGTTCTATTGTACTTTGCTCGTTCTTCTGTTTTTATTAGCTCCGGGGGCCCTGGCTCCAAACGTTTCGCTTACCTTAACATGTGATTCTTTTGTTTTGAAGCTTCGACTCTGGTGATAATCACGTAGCGTAAAATGTGTTACTATTGACTGAGAAATCGTCTCATCCTCATCGACGTTTCAGTTTGCATACTTATCTTTGTGTTCATTTTTACACGACCCCGGCATTAAGGTCACAGCTTCATCGCACCTCTGTTTGCTCCATATTGCCATCTACTCTCGAGTACTACTCTATAATGGATTACTATCTCGTTTTTCTTATGTTCATCTGGTTAATTGATAGCTATGGCTAACACATCCCCTATCCCACCCATCACGCTTCTCGACCAAACCGTGTACACTGCTTTTACATAAGGTTTTCAAACTTCTCCAACACTTTACCGTAAAGTGTTCAATATTATCCCATGCTCGTTCCTCTTAGGCTGCTACACTCTCGACAACTTAACCGACCCATAGTTGATTCATCACCGTCTGTATATTATGTGCACTTATGTCCAACCATTATAGTTCTAACCTTAACACAACACTCTACATATATCCATGGTACTTTAGTTACTCATGCATGCAACCATGTGAGCTTTATTTCCTACCTTAGTCTACATATTTCACTAGATTCTTGCAAACTTTGACCTAGTTCTACAGCAACTTTACTCCTAGGTCTTGACTGACCAGTTAATCTTACCAATAGACTCCGACTAGTAGCGTTGACCCTTTGACCGATCTAGTCGATCACAACTTGACCTCCTGAACCCTCTACCCTTTGGGACCTACTACCACTATTACGTGTACGTCGATCGCTTTTGGCCAAAACGTTAGACCGAACGCTTAATGCACCATCTAGGCCGACCCTAACCATCTAACAATTAATCCTATGTCACTTTGCCCTTCCAAAAAAAAAAAAATAAACAAACAAGGCCAAAAAAAAAAAAAGCAAAAAAAAAAATTATAAAAAAAGCAAAAAAATTCAAAAAACGAATAAGGGCACCTTGCATGCAGCATCATTCTTAGTAAAAAGACCATGGAATTAGGACTTGCATTTGTCATCTGTCTTCCACAATTTCTAATAATGACCAAAGTTTACTAGGGTTTATTTCTTTCTGAAACTAGGTTAAGTCGCTCCATAGCCTTGCTCACCAAAGTTTGAGCCCAACCTGAGATTTCAACTACTTCACCTAACCACCTCCAATCTAGCCTAAACACCACAAAAGGTTTCTCTCTGTCTCAACTTAGAATAAGCCCCAAAAGTCTTTTTCCTCTTTTTCCGTATGTCAGATTTTTCTAACCATCTTGAACAAGTATCAAGAGTTGACCTCGAGCTCTTCCTGACAAGCTGGTTTGAAAAATGGCATCTCAATAAGAAACCATCGACCCCACCTTACCTAAGAACCAATCCTCCTCTTGACCTCCAACCTTTGCAATGGCTCAAACTGCCAAATTTTCTCTAGGCCGCTTTCAAAACATACCCCAAAGTTCAAAGCGAACGAGACCTCGACCATATAAAAGATTAAGACACCATATCACTTAAAGTGATGACCTGCCTGTTTCCAATGCCTTCCCCTTCCTTGAACCTACATTTCTTCTCCTAATAAAAATAGCTTGACTGGAAACATTCATGCAACATCATGCAAGATACAAGTACATTTCAGACCCAAACATCCTTTGCCGAGAGCTTAAATCGCTGTAAACAGAGTGAGAACTAGGGTTCACTACCTATTCGCACTAGATGGAGAGATTGTTCACCCTAGGTCTCCCCTCCTACTAAGAAGAGATGTCAAACCTTCATTCTGGCCCTCCACCGAATACAAAATCATCTCAAGTATTCAGCTCTTCCACATCGCAAAGCTACGACATTTGGAGTGATCATTAGAAATGACTTTCTTCCAATGGCACTATGAGTCAATCTTAGCTTTATCATCCTCGATGAGTCCCTTCCAAGACATTTATCATTTTCTTTCCTAGCGGGGGTCTATTCATTAGTTTAGGATTAAATTCTGCATATTAGCCTCTATGTAATAATATTTTCTTTGTTATTAAAAGTTTCTTTTTCTTCATTTCTTGAGCCTTTTGCATATAGTTTTGTGTTCTACTTTAATGAAATCAAATTAATAATTTACCCACACAATCAGATGACATCTCAAGAAGGCCTGTCTTTCATTAGGCTCCACAAGAATTAGCCTCTTTCCCGTCTCATTCCCTCATCACATCAAAAGCAAATTTCCCTTGCAAATACCCTTTGACCATGAAACACACATCTATTCAGTCTATCTTCTTTCATCACCCACACTATCCAACCCTTTTGACCAAACGGCTAGGAAAAATGACCTGTGCAAGAAAAAAAAATAGAATATAAAAGGCAAAAAGAAAAACAAAAAATCCAAGCTCAAGAATTCATCAAAAAACAAATCAATGCAAATCAAAAAGTTCAGCCCAAGTCAAACAAAAACAGCAAAAGTCTAAAAAGCACCGACGGCACCGTGGTATCGTCGAGCCTTTTTCAACCCTAAACCACAGCCTCATTATTCAACCACATTCTAAAGCCCTCTCACATGAGCATTTCCAAATCTACATTCATCACGATAACTACTGTTACGGTCTGATCTCAAAAGGATACAGGAAGCCTGTCTCTCGAGGTATCCGAACCCAATAACTCTTGAATGAACACTCTGAGGGTCCACTATCTTCATATAGTCTTGATTCCCTTAGAAGTCAGAACCACAAATTTCCTGAGTGTAACGCCGATCTTATATACCGAGTTGTGAATCCTGACATCATAGCCAACCACATCAATTCTCCATTAACGTTTACCCTTAGTCACAAATTCTAACCTTGTCTTTCGTTGAACCTTTTAGCCTATTCATTTCTATGCACCTTAAGGGGCTTGTTTTCCTCAGACTCTTTCCTTAGTCTACTCACTCTTGTTGACATCATCAGGCATCTTCCTCAAAGCATCCATCCCATTTATCCCCCATGTTCTGCTCCTCTATGCAATTTCAGTTCTCAAGTACGATTT
>SNQN01001514.1:60443-91225 GCA_008642245.1 Bassia scoparia | reverse complement strand
TGTCCATCAATAATACAAGCAATCAACCACACTTATACATTTATACAATATAAAGACCTAGTCTAAACCTAGAACTAATCTTCATATTCTTCAACATCTTCAAAGCTTGCCCTTGATCGTCTTTTCAAATTGGAATATTTACGAGATCAACTCGAAGGACCTTCACAACAAGAAAATTCGATTCGGCCGACCGACGTTACCGACCGAATTTCGGTCGGTAACAGTGTTTACCGACCGATATTCGGTCGGTAACGTCGGTCGGATTAAGGCTCGTCGGTAAAAAAAAATCACCGACCGTTATTCGGTCGGTGAGATCTCACCGACCGAATTGCCGACCGATTTTTGAGAGAAAAGAATTGGAGGGAAGCTTTGTTTACCAACCGAATGTCGGTCGGTAATACCGACCGAAAATGAATCGGTCGGGATTACCTACCGTAATTGCGGTCGGTAAATAAAGCTTCCCTAAAAAAAAATGGCATTGAAACTCAATTTACCGACCGAATATCGATCGGTAATCCCGACTGAACTTAAATCGGTCGGTATTTACCGACCGATTGTCGGTCGGTAAATAGTAAATGAAATTATAAAAAAAAAAGGAAGCTGAAAGTTGGCTGACATTACTTCAGTCCAACTTTCAACTTTCAACTTTCAACTCTCAATAGTCAAAATAACACACCACCTCATTCAAATTAGAATACTAATAGTCTAATACAAATTAACTTCACTCTTAAGTTAGTATACAATATAAAATCCCTTAAAGGATATAAGAGACAGTGAGCCACGAAGACCCAAAAAATCAATAACCAACATTATGAATTAAATTTTATCAGTTCCTAAAATCCATGTGATAGCATATAAACTACATCTAATATACAGACCAAAATGTGTGTCTGTTTCACCCTGATACTTGTCAGGCAGCTTCCTTCATGCTCTGCTCAAATTTTGGAGTCATAAATCCTGATATACTTGATGTCATGCTGCTTAACCAGGTCTGCTGCTTATCAGTGGTGAAGATCATTCCATTCCGTCATAGCAAACTCCGATCTTGCTGCGTCACTTAGTTCTGTCCAGCAAATCAATATTCTAGGTTCTCACTAAACACTTTCCTCAACCATGTGTAAATAAGTCAACAGTTGCAACAATAAGCATTCAATGAAACAAAATGTTGGGTACTAGTACTAGAGAGCTTAGTGCATCTTAATCGAAGGTCTAAATGTTTTCGAATCTCTATGGTCCTCTACTATAAATATCACAGAAACTCCATCTAATATCAATGTAAGCTAAAATATGTACTTACCACATTAGCAACTTTGATATTCAATATTATTAAGTACTTAGAAATAAGTCCTAATTCACTAATTTGTTATACCAAAAAGGTAGTTTTCAAATGACTGGAATAGATCTTTGAGCCAACTTGAATATACATTCAAAAAACTTATGCATTTTGTCTTTCTCTAAAATGGATTTTTGCTGCCACTTGAGAACATGAGTGGAAAAAATATTTACATGCAACATAAAACAAACAACCAAAAGAAGAAATGACACACAAGATCCATTGCATATCATGTGAGATCTCAGAATGACAAAGTGGCATTCATGGGCAGTCATTTTAAGCTATAAGACAGTATCAAATATAATAATGTTGGTTATTAAGATAAAGCTAACAAACAATATATAACAAAGTTGAGATAGTAAACCAAAACAATACAAATGATTCACCAACATCCATTATCATCCTGGCATAGAGCACAGCTCAATCGACCATGTCTATTCTGACAATAATAATGAAAAAGAGAATTACCTGCCACTGCCCACGTTATGAGTGACTAAACAAAACCTATAAGTCACTCACATATAACAAATGACACTAAACACAGAAAATACTCTAGCTTAGATAATCATCATCATTAATCCTATAAACTGGTCTCCCTTGTTGATCAACATAACTACAAATACAATTTCATTCAACCAAAACCCACCATCACTATGTCACTTCTCCGCAAGCTATTATAAGAAAAAATGGATTAGGAAATCTAAATTCCGAACAAACTGGACAAGATAATCTATCTCATAACAACACAAGAACGAGCACATTATAGAATCTGAGCTATGATCGAAGTAGCAGACATCAAATTGATAATAGTCGACACTGAATTCGAAGAACATATGAGGAATGCAGAAGTAAACATCATATTGGGACAAAATAAAAGCTTAGTTTAGCCTTTAAGTGGAACTGGCAAACATAGAATATTAAATATAGAATATAGAAAGTGTGATTTTGAACTAACACATTGCACTGAGAGTTCTTACAATTAAGTGAGTTTGGCCTGGAAATTTATTGCTATTTTGGGTTACAACTGTTGGAACTCAAGATGTATATACTGCCTTCTTTCGAGTTTTGAGAATGTTCAGCAATACAGAAATCTTGTTTTCTTGTACATTGACTGTAATTATAACACCCAAAACTTAAAAGAATTGCAAAATAAAAAATAAAAGAACTTCACCAATGCATTATAACGCCTTATCAAGACTAGCAAATTCATAATTCCATGCTAAAGCTGATGCCAGAATTAAGATTAACCATATGCTTCATTTCAAGAATAACAGTTTAGCACCAACAGCAAAATGAAAACAAGGGAAAAATCAACTAAACCCAATTCAAAAATCAAGAAAATAACAAATTACAACATAACATTGGAAATTAAGAGGCTCGTGCCACTTACAACAAGAACAAATTAACTTAGCACATCTGCCAGCAAAAATGAAACAAAAACTGAGTAATTCACCATAACAGCAAAAAAAAAAATAACAAAATAAACAAAAAAAAAGTAAGAAAATTAATTATAGATTTGCCAAGCTTTCCAACGCTAACAGTGACGAAAGTTTCAGTACCCCACTCAACCAAAAATCAGTTTTATAATTCAACAATAGAAAATTAAAAACACAAATCAAAGATAAACTACAAAATATTCAGATCTAAAAATTAGACAACAAAAAATCAGAAAAAAAATATGAAATTGACCCAAAAAACCAGAAATTCGAAAAAACAAATCAAGAAAAAACAAATGCGAAATCAAAAATAAAAAAAATCATCATAAAAAAACCAAATATAAAAAAATCAAAAATAAAAAAAAGAAATAAAAAATCAAGGAAAAAAATCAGAAACATAAAAATCAAGAAAAACGAAATAAAAAAATCAAGAAAACTCACCTTCGCAGAAAAGATCGGACAATGGTGGAGGCGTGGTGGACGGCGACGGGTGGATGGGGACGCGTGGTTATGAGAGGAGCCAGATAAGATAAGGAGCGAGAGGAGGTAGATTAGAGAAGATCTGATATGATGGAGAAGAGAGAGAATGAAAATAAGGAGTTGAGGAGATCTGAGATGATAGGGGGATCAGAGAGAAAGATGGTTGAGGAGAGATAAGGAGTCGAGGAGGGAGAGGATGGTGGATGAGGGGTTAGAGGAGAGAGAGTGAGGTGAGGGGATAATGAGATGAGAGAGAAATGATGGGTGAGGGGTTAGAGGAGAGAGAGTGAGGTGAGGGGATAATGAGAGGAGAGAGAAACGATGGGTGAGGGGTTAGAGGAGAGAGAGTGAGGTAAGGGGATAATGAGAGGAGAGAGAAACGATGGGTTAATGAGAGTGAGAGGACACCGAGATTCACGAAACTTCTTCCTGAGTTTTGTGAGGGTCATTTTTTTTTTACCTTTGGCTTTTACCGACCGAAACCATACTCGGTCGGTAATACCGACCGAAAGATCGGTCGGTGAATAAATTTTTAGCGGGGGTTATAATTTCACAAAGGAAAATCCTATCACCGACCAATCTAACGGTCGGTAATACCGACCGAAAACGTGTTTTCGGTCGGTAAATCTCACCGACCGTTTTTTCGATCGATGTCGGTCGGTATCACCGACTGAATGATTTTCGGTTGGTAAATTCGGTCGGCCGTAGGCAAATTTCTTGTTGTGCTTCTTGCTTAGAGAGTTGGAAAAACCTGTATGCGAAACACATAGAACAATTTGAACATATAACTTGTTAGCATACATGTCACTTTCTTTCAAGTGACCTTGAACAGTTTTCTCAGCTGTTCAGACCAGCTGTATTTATCCGACCAATGTACCTGTTCTTGCAACTGTTTGTCATCACTCAAAACACTAGGGAACTCAACATTCTTCATGTTGGTTTCCATTCATGCTTTGTTTATGAGTTTTGTATGTTATCCATTCACTCCTTAAAAGACCATGAACATGATGATGCCTCGAGAGAGGATTAGAATGWTTAGGATTGTTGGTTCACTCTTGATACAAAGGTGGGTTGTTTGAGTGAGTCTTGGTGAGGCCTTAAGGGATACCAACCTCTTTTACTCAACCTCAATCTCTTAATTGGGGTCCTTGCGGATCACATGCTCAACCTCTTTTCCTAAGTAAAAGACATACCCGAATTATAAGATTATTCCGGATCACATGCTCTAGATTCCTTAGTTATTTGAATTAATCTCTTGATAGTGTAGTTGTTGGTGTTTCCCAAAAATTACTTAATCAATCCTAAACCTTAGCTAAGTTAGTCAACCAATTTGCGTAATTCCTTGTGTTCGATCCCCTACTATACTACATCTTGGGGTTTTTGAGGAAGGATATCAAAATCCTCTATCAGCCACCTTTATGTTGCTTCTTATGCTATGTTAGTGGTGAGCGAGAGTGACTACTAGGATAGTGAAGACTTGTTAAGTTCTTGATCCCGACCGCCGCGGCTGGATTGGGTAGGCGGTGTCGTAGGGTGCGCAAAAGTGACCCTCGGTGTTGGTCCTTAGGCCCTAAGAAAGGAGTTCGACCCATTCATGACTCGGGTTTTGTGAGAGTTGCATAGTTTGCCAAGCAATCCCCGACCCTAGTGTTTTTCTTGACTTGTTAATCGTTAGTTCTAATCGCTCGTTTATTACTTTTGCATGTAGTTGTTAGTCATAGATTGATAGTTGAAACGAAAACTTCCAAAAATACTAGTGACTCGATTCGTTTGTAATAAGCACAACATTTGCTTCCTGGAGTATTCGACCCCTTACTAAGCTATACTACATACTTGGTAGAGTTAAATTTTAAAGGTTATTCTTGTTCAATCCTTGAGGACTAACGACACCTCAAGGGCCAATCAAGCACCCACTTCTTGAATTCCATTAGTGTTGCCTTTTTAGGCCAATTCTCTAGGAAAAGACAAGATTGAAAAAGACTTTTAAAAAGAGAGAAAGAGAATGGGTGAGATGTAGAAACGATCATATGACAAGTTATATTTATAGGCTCGGTGGGGATCTAATAACTTCTGTATAATTACCACACCCCATAGGTGTCCTTAGCCCTTTAACTTCCAAAGTGTTTCAAAATTACCTCCCGTGCCAGTCACGTGAGAGAACCTTTCAACTTTCTGATTCCGCCAGATCATCATCATAACATTTTCTTCAAGTTCATGTATTACCCTTTCTCGGTAATTTTGTTACATGAACTTGATTTTTTTCATCCACGTATTATTTATCAAATGCCTCTAGGTCAGGATGTTTTGACATTAGATTTTGATGGCTTTCCCAAATACTTGGGATATATTGCCTCAGAAATTTGCCATTAAGAGCTCTTCGAAACATTTCCCCATCTAACACTTGTAGGACATAGGCATTAATTCCCTGACATAACCTTAATCACTCTAAATGGTCCCTCCCACTTAGATGACCATTTACCGAAATTGTGATCTTTGTAGCTATGCTCGGGCAATTTACCTTCCAAGAAAATCTTATGTTTGACTTTCTTAATATAAGACTCAGTGTAGATACCTACATTTGTCCCTCCATAAAGGCCAATGATATTACTGTACCACATTGCAATTGGTCCAATTCTAAAGAACAACTGCCTCAGACAATGCCATGGAATCTCGATTTGCAAAGCCGAAGCACCTATTCTTGCCCAGAGCACCCTCAAAAATAAGTTTTAATTTAAAAATAATTTTAACTTATTTTTAAACTTTTTTCTAGAATTTTTCAGAATTTTTCTAAGCATTTTTGTAATATTCAGAGTTTCCGGTAATTTAATTAATTTTGCAATAATTAATTAAATTATCAAAGCAGCTCTAAAAATTACTAAATTTTAAATTTTACAAGAAATTTTTACATATTTTTTCCATAATTTTTCGATTTGGGGATTAATATTTATGAATTTCTTAAGCAAAACGCGCAATCGAGTGAAACGGAGTGTTCGGGAAGCTTTCGAAACCTTCTCAAGCCGTGGCTTGCTCCACAAGGGTGTCCACATTCATCCCCTTGTCTTCCTATGCATGGCTATGCAATTAAAACGTGCAAAATCATTCTCTACCAAAAATAAAACACAAAAAAGGCAAGAAAAATCAAGCAAATTTGGCAAGTTTTTTGGGCGTAATTACACCCACTTGGACGCTATTAAGTCCACTTCACGTGATTCCACGTGATAGAGGGCTATAAGTAGGACATTTTGGCTTTCATTTCATTCAATTCGGAGTTGTAACAAAGTCTCGGCGGATTTTTCTCTGAAAAACACTCCGAAAAAACTACATAATTGATTAATAGTAGATTGTTGCTTCTTCGTGGATTCGACCCTGTTACCACTAGCTYCATAGTTAGTCTTAATATGTTATCTTTGATAGGTAGGCGACGAGCATATCAAGCTTCTCTCCCATTGTAGTTGCCAAAAAATATATTGAGGTGATTTCGCACTTCACTTACAAGTCAACCGCCCAATATTGTTTTTGGTTCGGTAGGAGGCTGCCTCTTTGGTTACTAGTTATAAGGGATAACCTTGCTCACGTAAAAGTATCCTAGACAGGTAAACAAATGCTAAAAGGGAGTAGTGTACTTTGAAAATTAAGCCGAGTGTGGAATGAGACTAAAGTTTAGGACAAACAAGATTGCTAAGAGATGCAAAAGCCTTCCAATAAAATAGTAATGATAAAGTCAGACTACAATTGTATTACAAAGAAGGATGATTATCTCCATGTTCACACAATCGGAAAATAAAATATCAAACTAATGATACATGATAGACTATACTATGTTAATGCTAATCTACGCTAAACTATATTGGACTACTACGCCAAGTGTGACTAAAGAAATCAGTAAATGCAAAGAAGATAAGTTGATATTTGATGTGTTGTTGTTTTTTGCTCTGGCTTTGTTCTTCTGTTAATAGGCGTTGAGTGATGAAAAACGTGGGATGACAAGTTTGACGATTATCTTTATAATGGAGGTTGTTTGACGCTCCTCCAGTTTCTTCACCTTTCCCTCAAAACCATGATTTGTATACGTAGTGGGATTCTCCTTCGGGCCGATCATAATGGGTCATTCTCATCTCTGATCTCTCCTTTTGGTGCTTACGTCACATTGCCAGACTGAGATTTATAAGGGATGATATGCGTTGGTCAACTATAGTCAACAAAAGTCAACTGAGTATTTTTTTATCAGTAACAGGTGTGCGTTTGTAGCAAATTGGACCCCTTACTCTTATCAATTGTGCAAGTTAACCCTTTATGTTTAATTAGCCCCCTAAATTGAAAATCAAGTGCAATTCAACCAAATTAGTAATAATATATCTTTTCAACATTTATTTCATTTCATATTAAGTTGACAAGAGTATTTAATTTTAATATCAAGGTTTGTGCTGTATAAATACGCAGATAATACTAACAGTGACTATAATTGCTACTAAATACACAAATAATTGACAAGCGTATTTAATTTTAATATCGTTGGTTTGTGTTGTATAAATACACGGATAATATTAACAATGACTAGAATTGCTACTAAATACATAAATAATTGATGTTAATTTTATCTATTTCACCTAAAATTGTCTTTTCTTCTCATGATGAGCAGCACATGTTGTATACTATGATAATTTAATTCAAGACAGTTATCCGTAAAAAAAACTATAAATTAATTCTTTTAATTTTATAAACCCTATTACGATATGAACATAACAATTAGAGGTGATTGAATAGATCACTTATATATTACGGTGAGCAAGAAGAAGAGGTGAAGCTTAATTTTGAAGAGCACAAGGAGTACAAATAGAGTGTTTTCCCCTCCTAGTATAAAATATGTAAAAAAAATGTATATTGAGTGTATTAATTAATTAAATATTTTTACAATGTATTTTTACTACAAAATGTGTAATGAATTGATAACATTAATTAAAACAATATTGTTAAGAAAATGTAACCACATACAACCACCATCAACTCTCACCAAAATCATTCTCTTCATAAAAACATAAACTCTCATACCACTTCCCTCAAAACATCCTTTTTTAATAAGAATTTTTCCCTACATACCCCTGTGTTTTGGCCTATCAACTCATATACCCCCGTATTTTTTGGAAATGTTAAAGGTACCCATGAACTTAGACTTATTTACTAAATTACCATTACTCAAAAAGAAAAGTTAACACTGTTAGTTTAGAGGGTGTTTAATTCACATTTTAAAATTAATTTTCTCTTTGCTCCAAACTCAACTACCACAAACTAGTAAACAACTAACGCAAAGAGCTGCCCACCCCAGGCACCACCCTACAAATCACCACCTCACGAGCCCAGAAATACCATTTAATGAGCAACCCTAATCACCACCCCATGAGCTGCACAACAACCAATTAATGGAGGAAACATATAAGTATTGGGGAAAACCCCAAATTTCAGCATTTAATAATAAAATTTATTGGACAAAAAGTTAATTGAATTGCGTCTTCTTCAAACATTGTGAATTGTGGTTGGTCAAAATTTGAAGTGATATATTTAATTTGTTAGAGAATATAGAAAAATACGGACTAATAATTTTGAGAAAAAAAGTTGACACAAAAATTGAATCGAATTAAGGCTCTTGCCTTTCATCTTATTTCCTGGTTTGATTTCTTGTGTTTGGTTGGGGGCTAGTTGGTTGCGGTGGCGGTGAAGGTAGTGGATCGGTGTTGTTCGAGTGTTGTGGTGGTTGGGCTAGATGGAGATGGTTAGATGGTGGTGGCGGTAAGTGGTCTTGGTGACGGTGGTGGGCTATGTTCGTGTATGGGGTGGTACGAACTTGGCAGTGGAGTGGTGACTGGCGGTCGCAAATTTGGGCTAGGCGATGGTTGGTTGGTGATGGTGCGAAGTGGGCTGATGGTTGACTGGGATGGTGCGAAGTAAGCTGGTGGTTGGGCTAGGTGGTGGTTGGCTGGTGGTGATGTGTGGTTGGTGGGAAGAGGGGAGAAAATAATTAAATATTAACTAAGTTATTTAGGATTAATAAATCAATTTTGAGATTTTAATTAAGATTAAAATGTATTAAAGTTAGCGGTGTTAGTTTTTCCGTTAGAGTAAGGGCATTTTGGCTAATAACTCTAACCTCATAGGTACCTACGACATTTCCTAAAACACATGGGTATAAGGGTTAATGGGTCAAAAATCATCGATATATGGGGGGAAATCCCTTTATATTGAAAAAAATAAAATTTCAATATCAAATTAAATTATGTAAAATAATAACCACCCAATATCATGACAGGCTTGTCGCGTGCCTATCAAAAGTACTTATTAGAACTAACCTGCAGCTAGTGGTAACAGGATCGTACCCACGAAGAAGCAGCTACTACTAATTAACTGAATTAAAGCATCTAAACTAATAAAATAAAACTTGGTTCGTGATTGTATCGAATTAAAACTAATGGAAACGATGAACAATGAAGAATAAACTATATGATTAACGAATCTAGGACTATGGTTCACTATATCAGTAATTCACAGTAATTCGACATCAACAATTCATAACAAGGCATAATCAAAATAGGGTCAAAGCTCTCTCGAATCAATTGAACCATAGAACTACTCCTAATTGTATCTCTCGATCTAGGATAGTCTCGTTCTACCTATTGACGTTGATCTTGTGCTAAGTCTCAATCACTAAATTTAGAGACTTGTGACTAATCAAATTAAGCAATTAAGTCGGGCCCTACGAAATTGATTAACATGAAGAACAATCTAATAGGAAATTGATTAGTAGCCAAGTCAAGAATCGAGTCAAGCCAAATACATGTCAATCATAATGCTATAGATCCCTAATTGCCCTAGAAATTGAACTACTCACTCATATTGAAATTGAACATGATAATTGCAATTGGGGAAAACATAATAAAAAGCATAAACGAATTAAAGTAATACTAGAAAATATTAGAGGATAAATAATTACCAAAATTGCAATGGAAATTGATGAACGATTGAACTTTATTGAATCTGAATGATGAATGATAAAAACTAGGGTTCTTTTTCTCCACAATACGTAGTTGAGTTTTTTCAAAATGAGAGTAATAATAGAATAAAAGATAGTCTCTAGAATTAGGATTAGAATCCCTTTAAACATCTGAAATTTTCTAAATTAAACCAAGCTTGCTAAATTACAATCCTACCCTCTCATTAAAAGCCAATTAAAAACAAACTTATAAAGAGAAATCGAGCCCCGATCCGTTCGGATCAGATGTGATCCGATCGGATCGACTCCAACTAGGATAGGTTTAGTTGTCCGTCTTCCAGAAGCCATATCTCGAGCTCTAGTGGTTCAAATCACACATGTGACTTATCAAATCGAAGCTCTCGAAGTCTAGTTTCCAATGCAGTTAAAATCGCACCAATTCGACAAACGAAACATAACTTATGGCAAAAAGAGTGAGCATGTATCAAATTCTTTGTGTCGCTCCACTCCTAGCTCCTGGCCACTTTTACCAAAGCTCCGTAGTGCTTGCAAATTAGTCCCATAAATCACTCCAAATCAATGGAAGCAACCTAAACCTTATTCAAACACTATACAAACAATATTAGTAGCAAAGAGGGCCTTAAGACGGCCAAATATCATTATTATAGCAAGAGAATGAGAGGGAAAAACCATATATCAATACAACACATCATATCACTAACTCCCCACTTTCATGTCCAAAAGAAAAAAAACATACCCACGTTAAAACATAACTTTTCTTTAGTTGTTTTTATTCCAAAATATTTTTTATGAAGTATAGTAAATAGTCTCTTTAGTGTTTAACTTTCTAAATTATTACGAATTTTATTTTGCTAATTATCATCTAGCAATTTATTTTTTTAGTTTTTTGTATGACTTTTTTTAAATTTTTTTGTTTGACTAGAATGAACATGAGAATGGTATTTTATATAAAAAGTGAAAAAAACACAAACTATACATTCTATAAAAAATATATATATTAAAAGATATACCTTTAAACGTGAAGATGCCATGTGGCAACACTCAAAATTTATTATGCCACATAAGCGCAAACCGAAGCATATCACTGCAATGTAAGCATGCAATGTTAATGAGTTAACGAGAATATCACAAATCGCTTTAAAGCATACTTGAACGGTCGAAGCCATGACTTGGTAGTAAGAAAGTTACAATTTAACCAACGATGCATATTAATTTCATTATTTGGTATTTTATAATAATAATGATAAGTTCTGCAGTATACATTTGTTTTTCCACAATTRAAGATTTGAACCAAACATTTTTGTATCAAATATGCATATTTAATGACTCATCTAACTTTTATTGCTGTTTTAAATACCATCTCTTTTAACACATTGTTCTTTGGGTAGTTTATCATTTTTATTTATATTTTAGAGTTAAAATTAAATAAGGATTACAACATCTTGCAGATTCGAGTCCCATAGTCAAAATTAGTGCATCATTCGACCACATTAATAACAACGATTATTGTGCAATATTTTATTAAAATTCCAAAATTTGCTGGATAAATTTTACAACCCTAATTCCACTATATTTCTTTCTATGCATCACATAGTTAGAAGATCATCAAAATTGTATGACTTAGGGCGAACGCCCGTGCCTGAATACTAGTTACACATAAATTGAAAGTTGTCGAGGTGATTTACTCCAATTAAACATGATGGGCTGAATTGCACAATTAGTGAGAGTAAGGGGGCTAATTTTCCACTTTATGGGTGTTCGGTGTTTAGGCTTTGGTAAACTCATTAAAGTAACTAATGATTTTAGAGTTTAGGTAAGCATTAACTTCCCATAGGGAAATAATTTTAAAACATTATCTGATTAACTCAGGTAATCCATTCACCTAGTGATTGGTTATTTGAGATTAGAGATGGCAATGGATCTAAGACCCTAACCAGATCCACCCATACCCGACCCTAATTTAAGGGTGTAGGCTTACCCTCTACTCAGACTCTGATCATTGCCATCACTATTTGGGATGGCCAGTAATAGTGTACTTCCTCCGTAACGCAATAAAAGCAACAATTGACTTTTCACGTATTTTTAAGAAGAAATTTAACAATGTAAATGAGCAAATTAGTCAAAATAATTTTAACACAATGAAGAATAGGACTATAAGTTTATTGTGTTAAAATTATGTTGATTAATAATTTGTTCATTTACTATGTTAAATCGCTTCCTAAAAATGCGTGTTAAATCCATTGTTACTTTTATTGCGTTACGAAGGGAGTAYTACTCTATATATACTTTTGTAGTTGACAATTTTTTAGGTATAATCTAAATATGTAATCTAATCTGTACCTAGTATATTAAAACTCACCCCCAACATAAATTTGACACATAACATCGCATCATAAAATCACTATTTTCACAAATAAATCACTTCCTCCTCATCACAATAATGACACATCGATCATTCACTTCTTCTCATTAACACATCATCATATTACACTATTTTTTTCCTGAATTCAACTTTATTTCATTCTCTAATCTCTTCAAATCTCTAAATCATAATCTATATAATGCATTTATTATTATCTTTTAAGTTTCTCCATTCATTTTACTTTGATCAATCTTATCATTATATTGTCTACTCCGTACACCAATAACTTCAACCCAATTTATATCTATATCTATACTTAATATTTTAAAAGGAAGACGTTTAGAATCAATACAATAATCATCCACTTCGTAAAATCTAGAGATACGATACATGAAAAAATATTATCATTCAAGTTAAAATTAGCATTGAAAAGAATTTAGATTTGGGGCGAGTGGAACATCACCCACATCCATTCATCCATCCATCCATCCATCAGTTTACAGATGGGTTGGGTGTTAAACGAGTGAAAACATTTAGTATTTTTTTTCATTGCAATTTATGATAGGATATAAAATATTTTTCACATAATAAAATAATTTAAGTTAAATGAAAATTTAAATAAATAGGTGACGAGTTATAAGTCAAATGGGTTATGGATAAAAAATTTCTCACCCATCGCGAGCTTTCAATCCATTAAAAAAACGGTGAAATGAGTATCACGAATTTTCATCCTCAGCAAAGAGACAAGTAATAATTTTCTAAGAATATTTTTATTCATTATTATTTTTATCATGTTTCATATTCAATACTTTTATAATTATACAAAAGATAAACTTAACTAAAAATGTCGTCCGTGTATTTCGCGGGTCYCAAAACTAGTAAGTAAAAATTTGCGAGTCCCAATATTCCAATTTAGTAATTTTGGGCCTTATTTTTTAATCTTGAACCTATTTTGTAATTTTGAATCTATTTTTCCTGAAAATTTTTGGTTGACCTCAAACCTCAACTGAATCACTGAGCGCTAGCAATGGCAAACCACGAAGTACACAAGCGATACTTGCTCTCTGGTTTTCCTGCAATGGAACCATCCACTTGCTCGATTTCATTAGCCAGGTAAGATAAATTAGAAAAATAAATATATAAYTAAATAAATAAATTACCATATTCATCTTGATTATCACTGTATCATAATTTCATTGCAAACGTATTCTGTATTGTATTGAGTTGTGCAGGAAATGTGGAAATGGGTTTATCTCTGAGGATGTGCAAGGGTTCATTTGGACGCACTGTATAAAAAACACTGTAAGTTGAAAATTTTCTTCTTTCTGCTGATGTCTGAGATGCTAAATTGGGTTATTTCTTGTTTCTTATGTATTTAGTAATGATAATTAAAGTGATTAACTTGTATTAATGTAGTCTGATTCGCTTCTTTTGTTGGATTATTATCATGGTATTGTTATTGTTTCATCATATTCATTTGATTTAAAGCTCAAGTGGTTAAAGTTTCCCTCCTAGGAGATCCCGAGATCGATTCTCATTCCCGCCCTTGCGACTCTCTTAACACCAAAAATATTTATGTGATTTAAGTTGCTTTATCCAATGCGGATGCTGTTGCAAATTGTGTTGTTGCAAATTGATGCTGTTGCAAATTGTGTTCAACAAGAAAGAACTTGTTTTGTGGTTTACTATGTGGCTGTTATTCAAGCTAATTAAGGTTTTACTTAATATATTATACTCCCTCTGTAACATAAAACTTGCAACGATGGGACATAAAGTAGAGAGGAAAAATGTCCCATCACTCTGTAATTGAGGATAATGTATGTGTTAAACTCACCTTATTCAGTCTAGGTTGAGGGAAGTTTGAGATTGTAGTTTTCTGTCATGGACTGATTTGGCTGCCATTTGACCAATTTCTACAGTAGAATTATAAGAGCTAGAGTGGTAATTAAATGCTATAATTGTGGATAGTGAAAGGCTAATGATAGGATAATTGTATCCTTAATCGAAATTACAAAGAAAACAGGATAATAGCTTTAGACTATAACTCTCTAAGCTAGTAACTTGAGGTTACCAATCTCATTAGTGACTTGAGGTCACAACTCTCCATGAGTTCTCACTAACATGCCCTTTCTCTTTCTACTTGACCCTATTTATAATAAAACTAACTCTAGAACCTTCTACCGATTTCTAATGTCCAAATTATTWTAGAATACCTAAACTACCCTTATCCTACAACATTGGTGCATTACATAAATATTAAGTTTGTGATTTAATCTATTAAAGAATCTTAATCCGTTATTTTGTGAAAAGATATTTGTCTAATAAAGCCTAGGAAATTGTATATATGATTTTGATATAATAAAGTCTTTTCATAAAATATTAAAGATTGTTTTTCTGTTAGAATATTTCTTAAAAACTATATATTATATCTTTCCTTAATTAAAATGTTTTATCTTTGAAAATATGTTTTCTGATTAAATCTTGAGTTAACAGAAAGAGTCACATTAAACAATACGGTATAAATTATATTAAGTAGTATATAAAAGAACTCGTGATAACTAACTGAGTTTTTAAGGGATTAAACGGCTATATCTGATTCTAAGTAAACGTGGAGTGATGGAGCTTGCTGGTCAAGTTCCACTAACAGCATACTCCTACAAAAAAGGGAGTAGTGTGGTAGTGGACTTACTGCTTGTTCTACGCACTTCATGTCATTATAAATATACTCAGTTGGAAATTAACAAGACACACCTTGAGCAAAGAATTCAATCAGAGCTTTATTTAAATTACTACCAAGCATTTAGGATTGTTTACATTGAGTTGTAAGTGCTTCTTTCTGTTGATTGAAGCGTGGGGTTGTGAGAGAGATTCATAGCGAGGGATTTCATAGAAATCGAGTTTTAGAGAGTGTGACCAACGAGGGGTTGGTTACGAGGGTTCAAGAAGTTCTTGTGAACTGAGAACGAGTGTCTTAGATTGTAATTAGGTGTTGCATCCTATTATATAAGACGAAGTCCTGTGTTGCATCAGGCCACAGTTTTTTCTCTCTTGGCGTTTGTCTTGAGGGTTTCTGTGTTTGGAAAATTCCTTTGCTCGTGTTTCTTTAATTAAGTTTCTTTTAATTCCGCAAAAGTTACTTAAGTTCCTCAATACAATTCACCCCCCTCTTGTATTGTTCAGTCGATCCAACAATTGGTATCAGAGCTAATTTCCTCATAGACATCAGGAAACCCTGAAAGAGAACTGAACGATTGAACTAGTTGAAAAATGAATCAACGAGAGAAGCTGAAGAAGGATACTCTACGCAGAGACCTCCCATGTTAATGGAAAATTCATTCATACTGGAAGAATAGAATAGAGATCTTCATCAAGGCCGAAAACTACCAAGTATGGCGTGTCATAGAAATTGGTAACTTTGAAGTCACCAAAACCGGAAACAATGAGGTAGTTTCTAAACCTATGTCTGAATTTGAAAAAGAGAATTTTGATAAACTTGAATTGAATGCCCTTGCTGTCAAACTCCTGCATTGTGGTCTTGGACCTCATGAACACAACCGTGTCATGGGATGCAAGACTGCTAAGGAGATATGGGATTTGTTAGAGATAAACACATGAAGGTACAAATGAAGTTAAGCGACTAAGATAGACCTGTTAATGTCTAAATATGAACGCTTTGAAATGGAACCTAAGGAAACTATTCAAGATATGTTTACAAGGTTTACTAACATCACAAATGAATAGTTTCTCTTGGCAAGCACATTCCTTCTGATGAACAGGTTAGGAAGATTCTTCGAAGTCTGCCTCAAGATGAAAGTGGAGAGCTAAGGTAACTGCCCTCCAAGAAACCAAGGATTTCACCAAGTTAACATCGAACAACTGGCTGGTTCTCTTATGACCCATGAGTTACATATTGGGTCCAGCTCAAGTGAACTGAACAAAGGAAAGAACTTCCCTAAAAGCTGATGAGTCCGAGGAATCTGAGGTCGATGAAGATGAGGCTGCCATGCTGGTAAGAAGGTTCAAGAATGTTTAAATCTAACAATTTCTAAGAATTTTGTCAAGAAAACAGGTGACCAATCTTGTCATCGTGTGGAGCAACTGATCATTGGGTGAAAAATTGCCCTTGAATTCCGACAAAGAAAAGAGCAAAATTAAGACGGTAAACAAAGCTGCAAGAGTTTCAACAAGTCAGATGTCAGAAAAGCAATGATTGCTGCATGGGGAAATCAGACAGTGAAGATGCTGAAGCAGCACCTGAAAATGAAACTGCTCATCTATGTCTGATGGCCAAGAACGATGATGAAACTCAAGAAAAGGAGGTATTTCCTAATCCTCAAAAATTGTTACATTTCCTAAACAAGACTTGGTAGATCTAGTAATGGAATATGATGAAGACTGGAGGTATGTTACCAAAAGTCTAAGTCATCTGAAAAAGCACTTAAAGCCTATAAAGATCACTGTTCCTGGATTGAGAATCATAGAACGGATGTTCAAAATCGATTCTTTGAGTTGTTTGACAAGAACTTCTTTTGAAAGAATTTGTTGAAAACTCAAAGGAAAACATTAAGCTTGGATTGAAATAGCTCAGTATAATGATGAATATTGACATTAGTGGTACAAGTTCCTCCTCAAACAATTTCATCAAAGAATTCGAGGAATCAAGAGAAATCTTGAGGAACTCAAACTGAAAAAGCAAAAATTGAGAAGGAACTTGAGACTCGAAAAAAATAGAGACATAAGTCAATATTCGTACCTAAATGGATTGAAGAAGCTCAGGTGAAAAGAACTGAAGGTCTAGGATATTGCATGCTAAGCACAAAGGAGAAGAAGAAATATGTAGATTTACCTAGTAACAAGGTTTGCACTTTCTGTGGAAAAACTGGTCACTATGTAGACAACTGCATAAGGAAGCAAGCTGCTTATAAAGAAACAATAAAAAATATGGATTAAAAAATCTGAAAATGCTTCTACTCCTCTTCAAAGGAGCCGAGGAAACCCGGTTCTCATATTAACCCTTAAGTTCTTTTGCAGGTTCTAGTGAGGGGAACAACACATGGTACCTCGACAGTGGTTGTTCCAAGCACATGACTGGAGACAATCTAAGTTTCTCTCACTAGAGGCCTATATTGGAACTGTGACTTTCGGTGATAATAGAAAGGAGAAATCCTAGCCAAAGGTAAGGTAGGTAAGTCCAGTTCACACTGCATTGACAATGTGTTTTTAGTCGAGGGTCTTAAAACATAATCTGCTAAGTATTTCGCAATTTGCGACAAAGGAAACACAGTAAAATTCACAACCGAAACATGTCACATCATCAACAACCACACTGGCTCAATTGTTAGAAGGGAACAGAAGAGGGACACTTACATAGTGGATTCAACACGTCCCAAGGAACAATCTGACCTGTCTTAGTGTGATTGAGGATGATGCTTAATCTGGCACAAAAGGTTTGGACATGAGTCTCTCTCTATGAACAAGCTACATTCACAAAACTTGGTGGTTGGACTACCAAACGTCAAGTTCCCTGATCAATACATATGCAATGCTTGTGTGAGGGGGAGCAAGTCAGGTCATCATTTCAAATAAAAACATGATAACAACTAAGCAACCCTTAGATTAATTCATATTGATTTATGTGGACAATGAGAGTCCAAAGTAGAAGTGGAAAAAGATATGTGTTGGTTATTGTTGATGATTATTCAAGATTCACTTGGGTGATCTTCTTGGCAAGCAAAGATGAAACCTTTGATGAATTTGTAGCATTTGCCAAGAGGACCCAAAAATCGAGTGGATTTCAAATAATCCATATAAGGTCAGATCATGGAAAGAATTTGAAAATCACAAGTTTGATGAGTTTTGCAGGGAAACTGGAATGAGCCATAACTTTTCTGCTCCTAGAACTCCGCAGAAACGAAGTTGTGGAAAGGAAAAACAGGACCTTGGAAGAATGGCTAGAACAATGTTGATAGCAGTGGTTCTGCTAGGGACTTTTGGGCTGAAGCAGTCAATACTGCCTGCTATATCATACATCGTGTAATGCTTAGACTATTGCTAAGAAAACACCATATGAACTTTTTAAAGGAGAAACCTAACATATCAAACTTCAGAACATTTGGTTGCAAGTGTTTTGTTCATAACAATGGTAAGAGAAACTTGGTAAGTTTGATGAGCGTAGTGATGAAGCTGTGTTCCTTGGCTATTCAATCATAGCAAGGCATACAGAGTGTACAACAAACTCTATGTGTGTTGAAGAAAGTTTCATATTATATTTGATGAAGCTAACATACATTTTAATGCTCATGAACTAGAAAATGATGATTTGAAATAGGTCTTACAAGAAGGATGATCTAGTGAGGATATCACAATCGTTCCAAGAAACTCCTGCAGGAGGGTAGAGGAACAACCTGTAAACACAGAAGTTTCTCCACCTAATGCTGAAGGAGAAAGAATGAGGAACTTGCTGAGGAAGCAGAAGGAACAGAGGAAACTCACTGAGACACACAAGTTGAGTTCCTGTGAGAGATTTTCAGCCTAAACCCTGGAAACACCAAACCTCTCATCCCACTGATCTCATAATAGGTGATATAATAAAGGAACTCAAACTAGAGCTCAGCTGAGGAACTTCTGTGCCTTCCATGCATTTCTGTCCATTGTTGAACCGAAGAACCATGAAGAAGCCCTAAAAGATGCTGATTGGATAATTCCATGCAGGTGAACTGAATGAATTTGAAAGAAACAAGGTATGGCATCTTGAACCTTACCTAAAAAAAAAGGTCATTGGTCTCAAATGGTTTTTAGGAACAAGCTAGGAACATATCACAATAATAAGAAACAAAGCTAGACTAGTTGTTAAAGGGTATAATCAACAAGAAGGCATAGACTTCGAAGAAACTTTTGCTCCAGTAGCAAGGTAGAAGCCATTCGAATTCTCATTGCTTTGCTTTTTTATGGGTTTCAAACTTTATCAAATGGATGTTAAATTGCTTTCCTAAATGGTTATCTTCAGGAGGAAGTTTATGTTGAGCAACCTCCTGGCTTTGAAAATGAAAATTTTCCTAATCATGTTTCAAGCTTGATAAGGCTCTCTATGGGCTTAAGCAAGCACCAGAGCCTGGTATGAAAGACTATCTAAGTTTCTGTTACAAACCGCATTTAAAAGAGGAAAAGTTGATAAAATTTGTTTTTAAAAGTGAAGGAACTGACCTGCTTGTTGTTCAAATATATGTTGATGACATTATTTTGGTGCAATAATGAGAAACTGTGTAAGTATTTTGCTGATCTTATGAGTGTGAGTTTGAAATGAGCATGATGGAGAGTTAAACTTCTTTCTTGGTTTGCAAATAAAGCAACTGAGAGGGGAACTCTATTCATCAACAAAAGTATCAAGGAACTTCTGAAGAAATATAAATTTGATCAAGTCAAAGTCAACATACTCCAATGGGAGTTGGAACCAGACTGATGAAGATTCCCAAGGTATTTCTTAGACAAAAAAGTAAAGAGGTATGATTGGTTCTCTTCTCTACTTAACTGCTAGCAGACCTGATATTTCCTTTAGTGTAGGTGTGTGTGCAAAGATTCAATCTACCCTAAGGAATCACACCTCCTGGCAGTTAAAAGAATTTTGATATTTAAAAGGAACTGAGAACATGAGTCTCTTCTATCCAAGAGTGACACTTTTTGACTTGAAAGGATTTACTGATGCTGACTAGCAGTGATTTAGTAAAGGAAAGCACCTCAGGAACACTTCAGTTCTCGGTCTTGTCTTGTTTCTTGGGCATCAAGAAACAAACACACAGTAGCACTATCTACTGCTGAAGCTGAATATGTAGCTGCTGCTGCATGTGCTCTCAAGTTCTTTGATCAAGCAACAACTAAGGATTATGGACTGAGGTATGAATGCATTCCAATTAACTGTGACAATACAAGTGCATTTGTATCTCTAAGATCCAGTACACCATTCAAAGTTAAGCATCATATAATCTTTTTAAAAGATTATGTTGAAAAAGGCTTAATTAAATTAGATTTTTGTGAAACTGAAAATCAAGTAGCTGACATTTTGACTAAGCCATTAGCAAGAGACAGATTTGAAAGGATGCGCATGGAACTTGGGATGATTCACTATCCTAAGAGTTGTTCCAATAATCTCCAAGGTATGATCTTAACACTAGTATTATGTGTCTCATGCACAATTTTATGTGAATAGCATTACTCCAAGTAATGCATGTATAATTCTTGTGTGTTAATATGAAACCACTTGTAAGATTGAAAGCATGAAAAATTGTGTAGTCTGATAAAGTGTAAAGCCCAATTTGTTTTGTTAATAGTTCAAGTCCAATTATTATCTTAAACACAAAACAAATCATTTTTATCTCATATTTTTTTCGGCTAATTTCAAAATTAAAATCTCAAAAATATTCTTATCTAAATTAGTTGATTGCATTCAAAATTAAATTCTCTAAAATTCTCAACCGGATGCAACAATATTTTGGTTCATTGCATATAAGTATCAACTAAACTTGTCAAATCAATTGAATCCAAAGAAAAGTTACTGACCAAATTAATTACTCTCTTCTCTTTTGACCGCACAAATTCATCTCCTAAATTTTCACCGCAAATTCAAAACGTCACTATCACCTAATATTTAAGCATGCAAAACCCCTTCCTATACTCTCAGTACTCTCAAAACCATTGAACTCTCAAAATTCTCATCTCCAATTCAACCAACCCTTATTTTCTTCCAAAATTTAAACTTCTCACCAATGGATATCTCTCCAATGGCACAATGTCCTCTGCTAAAATGGATGCAAGCAAGGCCATCGTTGAGGGTCAAAGAAAGGAAAATCGACGAAATCAAAGCTGATGGGAGGAGTTGGGTGATCAGATCCCTATGGAAGGAAATCTCATGTCCGGGCCAGGATTGAAGCAGATGCACAAACTACATGATGGGCATGGCTGTCAATCTCGATTGGTGCGGGCATGTAAGTTCACACAACTTATTGATATTCTAGATTTCAGGGTTGGACAAATTTGTTTGAGATTGGTTACATAAGTTGTCTTACATTATTAGGATAAATTTAGTAAGAGTTTTACAATGATAATGGAATATGTTCTGTTAAAATCAAAAATAAAATATTGAGTTTACTGCTGATGACTTAAGTGAGGCTTTTGGGGTGCCAAACGAGGTTTTGATGATTATTTTAAGGGTGCATTGAAGAAAATGTTGATGGTGGTAAAGTGAGGAAGTCGTATGAGGGAGTCTGTATTGATAGTATGGTTGAGTCAATTGGCGGTGACCCTAGTCATGTTAAACAACCACAAAACTTCTCCCCATTCAAAACTGCTTTTTCTTCTTGTCTTCCGTTCCATAATTCCTAGAACTCAGCACAGAGAGGCAAACACTTGGATGCCCTTCTCATCTACTGCCTTGAAAACAAAATACAAATAAACTCCTCCTTATGATCAAACACTTAACCCACTGTATTCTAAGAATATGAAAATTGGGTATGGTAACTCCTGATGACTTTCCTTGAAAGCTTTGGGATTAAAGAAACCAAAGAAGTCCTAACAATGCAAAGAAACCACTTCATTCAATCCAGTACCTTACTCAGACTAGGATTACTCGTCAAAGATGGGGTGTGTGTGTACAAGGAACAGGAGAAAGAGGAGGATGAGGAGGAGGAACAGAAAGTTGCTGATAAGGAGGAAGAGGAGGCTGATAAGGTGAAAACTCCTGAGAAAATTGTGACTACTGTGGACGAAAAGAATGAGGATGAGGAACCACTCATCAGGTCTGTTAGTCGTAGAGGAGGTAGAGGCAGAGGAAGAACAGAAGGTGCACTCAGAAAGAGTGGGAGGAACACAAGGAAGGGCGCTGATAAGGAGACCGTGCAAAACGTCTTCAACCTGGATGAGGATGAGCCAATGAAGGAGGAGTCAAAGGCGGAGGAGCCGCAGAAAGAGGAACCAAAGACCACTGAAGTTCAACCTTCTCCTCCTACTGCTGTTGAAACCCCTGTTCTAGAGAAACAAGGGAATGACTCTATGGTACGTACTGGTTTAGGCTTTGGCACCTTCAGTTCCTCAGTCATTGAGGAGCTGCAGGGACTTAAGGACTCTGTTAATTCCCTTCATGGCAAGCTGGATCAGGTGCTCATCAGGTGTGCTAAAGTGGAGCCYATGCTGGAGAAACAGGCTACATTGTCCCAAACTATCATAGATGACATGGATGCGGCATATTTGCAGGTTGACAAGGCGCAAAGGAAGATTTTGGCCAAGGTGAATGACATCCTGTCAGAGTTTGGAGGCCCCTGAAGATCTTGCATCATCCTTCCCCTTCCCACTAGAATTTAACCTACCCTATCCCTATCATTTATCAAAACATTGGTCTGTAACTTAATACTTTGGATTTGGTTACCTTTTGCTTAATTAGCTCTTGAACTTGGGTACTTATATTTTCTTTGTTTGAACTATTATGGGGCTTTATGTTTTAGATGATTATATATATATGCTCTGCTTCGATTTTTTTCTTGTGAGTCTATTGTTAGTATACTTGAATTTATGTGTATTGAAAAGGTACAGCCAATATAATTTCTATTGGTGCTGTGCTATGAGATGTATACATATATTGTGTTTTTGATGAAAGCCAAAAGGGGGAAGAGGAGCAAACCTCTTTTGTTTGGCAGGTTGATGATCAGGTTCTAGCATCTAAGCTTCTCGAGTTTCTTGCTGAATAACGAAGCATGTATAAGGGTATTAACTAAAACTTCCTAAGTTTTTGTTTCTCTTATATGTCCTGTACTGAATTTGTTTTATAATAGACTAACACACTATTGTATTATGAGTTAAATTGGTTTAAAGAGTTTGCTTGGTTTGGCATTCATCAAAAAGGGGGAATATTGTTGAACCCTAAGTTTTGATGAATGGCACTCCAAACCAAGAAAGCAAACTCTATGTGTTAATATCTAATATGTGTGTTTAGTGATGTGTTTAAAGGTTCCAAGTTTCAAGAAGTCTTAATGGAGCAAGGACATCSTTARGAAAAGGAAGAAGTTCCYGTGATTTGATTGGAGCAATGGAAGAACTCAAGGAAGAAGTTCAAAGTCAAGGAAGGTTGAGTTCCTTGGAAAAGATGACTCGACATTGGGTACAATAGATTTAGGGYTCTAGATGTATTGTAYTGCTTGGTTATAATATATGAAATATTGCTCAAAGGATAAAAAGGAAAATAATATTAAGTTTGTGATTTAATCTATTAAAGAATCTTAATCCGTTATTTTGTGAAAAGATATTTGTCTAATAAAGCCTAGGAAATTGTAAATATGATTTGATATAATAAAGTCTTTTCATAAAACATTAAAGATTGTTTTTCTGTTAGAGTATTTCTTAAAAACTACATATTATATCTTTCCTTAAATTAAAACGTTTTATCTTTGAAAATATGTTTTCTGATTAAATCGGTTTGATAAAAAGAAAAGCCTTTAAAATAGGAAAATTGGTTATGAAGAAAACGTGTGCTAACTAACYGAGATTTTTAAGGGACTAAAAACGGCTATATCTGATTTAAGTGATCGTGGAGTGATGGAGCTTGCTGGTCAAGTTCCACTACAAGCATTACTCCTACAAAAGAGGGAGTAGTGTGGTAGTGGACTTACTGCTTGCCTTCTACGCATTTCATGATCACATTATAAATATACTCAGTTGGAAAGTAACAAACACACACCTTGAGCAAAGAATTCAATCAGAGCTTTATTTCATATTACTGCCAAGCATTTAGGATTGTTTACATTGAGTTGTAAGTGCTTCTTTCTGTTGATTGAAGCGTGGGGTTGTGAGAGAGATTCATAGCCGAGGGATTTYATAGAAATCGAGTTTTAGAGAGTGTGACCAACAGAGGGGTTGGTTACGAGGGTTCAAGAAGTTCCTTGTGAACTGAGAACGAGTGTCTTAGATTGTAATTAGGTGTTGCATCCTATTATAATAAGACGAAGTCCTGTGTTGCTCAGCCACAGTTTTTCTCTCTTGGCGTTTGTCTTGAGGGTTTCTGTGTTTGGAAAATTCCTTTGCTCTGTTTCTTGATTAAGTTTCTTTTAATTCCGCAAAAATTACTTAAGTTCCTCAATACAATTCACCCCCCCCTCTTGTATTGTTCAGTCGATCAACAGAAGTTGCTTCCCTTCATTATTTGGAAGGCAATAACCAAAATCAGTCAATTCTTCTGTGACTTGTGTGCCCCACTCAGTTGAGTGCGATGAAGCGCCTACAAAAACAGTTGTAAGATCTTATGCAAGTTAGAAAAAATTTCCCCCAGCATTCTTTAACTCCATGGAGCAATTGGCCGGTACACATACACATAAGCATATATTGGGGTCCGTTCAATACATATGGATGTACCCATTCGAATGGTGAGTTATTGTTAATCGTTTATGCCCCATTACTCGTTTCTTATGAAGTGACATTTACATTGTCATGTTCCTTACTCAGAAGTTCTTAACCACTTGAAACGTAAAGTGGGAACAAGGCAAGGGTCAAAGATTCTATATGCAATGCATACCTGGCTGAGGAGATATCAATTTCTGCTCACAGTATTTCAGTCGGAGGTTGATAAAAAATCGAGGGACTTGGGTAGAAATGCATACCCTGATGTGGAAAGCCACATGGTGTCACTGTCCCTAAATTATTTAGGAAGATTGTGGTTGATTCAACGAGTGGTAGTAAACATTGGTTGAAAACAAGGAGTACGTCCAAGCCCATCTGTACATCCTCACATTGTGGCATACTAAGTGATATGAAGGTATTTTTTAGTTTAACTGTCTTAGATTACAAAGCATTGCATGCCAACTTAGCTGACTAACATCGAATGCACACTATAATAGACAATTTGAGGATCACATAGTACAGTCAAATCCTTAAATAAGAGGATGACGTCTGGATCTAATGCGAATCCCATACCCATCATGGTTAAAGACAAAGTAAGGATTCTCAATCCCTATATTCCCCACTTTTTAATTACATACCTTCATTTTATTACTGACTCACTCTACAAATCTAGGTGCTTTGACACTATCTGCTGATGAGTGCATATATGTCATATTTTAGTCCCTATATTAATCTTATATCTCCATATCTTAGTTATTTATTGAAATTAGTTACTTTTATTTTTAAATTTTTTATAGCATTAAATTTATTTGTAGCTATATCTAATAATTGATACTTAATAATATGTTTTGTGTTATGGTAGGGAAAACAAAAGGAAAAAATGATGGAGACCAAGCAAGCAACATCACGAGAAAATGTTTGGAAAAGAACAGAATGAAAAAGATAATATAAGATATTGACATATAAGAAATTAACAACCTAACTTAAGTTTGTTAGGCAGGATAACAACAAAACTAAATTAATGTGAAAAGTAAAGAGAATAAAATCTACTTGTGGCAGCACGGTTGAACGCCCGACGAGCAAATATATCTTCAACATATGAATTATGGTGGATAAATAACATAATATTATCCTTTTTTTACATATATTTTGTAATTCTTTGGGTATATATAATACCTTTTATCACAAACAAAAAGTATGTCAATATAGTCAATTTTAGGGTCTTTAGAAGACAAGTGAGTTTTGGAAGCGATTAAGCGTTCTTAGTCGTGCAAACGAGCAAGGAGTCGTCAGTACAAAATCGATTTCCGACGATGTTTGTACGAGTATAAGTGATATATTCTCCACCCTTCTTTCGTATTACTTTGAAATGCTATTTGTTATCAATGCTATGACATTGATTTATTTAGACTTGAATTTAATTATATTATTGGGTTATTTATTGAGTATAAAGTTTGTTTAGTATTCAACTTTACATTGTCATTATTGTCATATGATTGTCGAGTATAATTTGCTATCTTATATTTGAATTGTTATCATTGCTAGTTATGTGATTTAGGCTAGTTAAATTGCATATAAAGTAGCGACTAATGTAATTCGGTCTGCGAATGGTTTGAATTAATATTAGGGTTAAATTGATTAATTTTATTAATCACCTATGTGTTAATTAATTAGAGTTAATGATTTTCTTTACTTTATAATGCTCCTAGATGTAGTCGTTGTGGTTGCGATCATATTTACGATGACGAGTCTAGTTAAAATTGTGTCGGCCTAGTTCAATACTAATTAATTAAGGAAGAATAGGGTGAAATTGCTATCAAAACCGTACAGTTAATCTATTACTCACCTTTGATTCAATATTTATTATCATATTATGATTAATGATTCTAAGTTTAATGGTGGAAATTATCCGACTTCTTGACATCACATGAAAATTGTAGTTTAGATTCAGTTTTACTATATAAATAATCACAATCTTAAACCCCCATATTCGTAAATATGTGATAGCGTCAATAGTGTATAAATATATATTATATTATATGTATTATATTTAAACATTATTAGATTGGATTTTGAGTTTAGGAAGTTAACAATTCCTCGTGGATCGACCCTTTCTTGCCCTTTTACTACTTGTTAATATTTTTGAAGGACTAAGTTCGGTTTTATAAATAATTAATTTAATACGGTAAACGACACGTTTCATCTGCCGATGATGTCACATGAGCTCTTGCGATGGGCCCCTCGAAACATGTGACAACTTGAATCAATTCTACGTCAATGGGTACAATTTCAACACACAAAGCTGGTAGAACAAGTACACCATGAATATATTGGGGTGTGTGTTGAGAGTCAAGGAGGGGTTGACTACTTTGGCACTTTGGAAGAGGTATAATTGTCTTAACACGGAAGTCACGTAGAGTACAAGATGATATTGTTCAACTGCAATTGGTTTGATTGTGACAAGGGCGTAAACATTCATGACAAATATACACTTGTAGAGTCAATCACACATAGGAGACTCCCGTGGTACAACCCCTTCGTTGTGTGACTAGCTAGTCAGGTATTATGCACCTTATCCTTGCCTTAAGAGGGATAAAGTGCAGTGGTGGGCTATGTTCAAGCAAAAGCTAGGTCAGAGGTTGATGCACTAGTTGATCGGATGTTCTGCAAGAGGAAACATCCCTTGTCCCGTAGGTCTATGTTCTCCGACAAGATACCCGAAACGAGTCATCAGGTGATGATGACGAAGATAAGTCATTCCGATTCAGATGAAGACAACGGTGATAGTGTGAGGAACTTAGCAGTGATGGGAGTGAAGACATGGTGTGATGACGCGACGAGAACGTTGGTACCCGCTTTGTTTCATTAGGATGTACTTTAAAATTTTATTTAATTGTAGCAATTTATTGTCAATTGAAACAAAAACAATGTTTATGTAATAATTGTAGTAATTTATGTTTATTGAGTTTCCCTGCACTTCTTAAATATGTTAACTCTGCTGAGTGTGAGTTTTGGATATATGACTTTTATTTCGCGTTTTATAATGCATGTGCATGCTCAGGTAATATTCATTATGGTTAAGTTGGGTACATTTTCATGCACATTGCATTGTGATTGTGATTTCTTTCAATAACTATTAACTGTGCAAATAATTTACTCACTACTTTATGCAGAAACATGGCATAAAAACAGCGTGGTGGTACGAGACCACATCTCGGCCCATTTTGAGTACGCAGACTGCAACCAGCACTCCGAGCTAATCCATCATTCTCAAGCTCAGTCTTCAGCTCTCGCTCAGGCTCGTCCTCTAGGTCATGTCGACGATGCATCCTGGTGACCTCAGTGTCGATGTTGAGTTCTCTAGGAGAACGGACGGTGTATTCACCTTCCTTTTTTCTCAACTCGTCCGCTGGATCACGGGGCAGCTCGTCACCTCCAGTTCGGGCTCCATCATTAGGCTCCATGGTATGAGCTCTCCGTTTCGGGATTCTACGGTGCCTCCAGTCTACGGTACCTAGCATCGCCCCTCCGTGCTTGAGGCTACTTTTTCTTAGCCTTCTCTGTCTACCTACTCCTGTGTCCAGTCTACTCCTCTGTCCAGACTCCCCGTTAGCTACTCCAGACCCGAGGCTTCTACGTCCACTGCTTAGTCGAGAATTAGACCCGAGTGGCCTATGGTGAGTTTTAAAGTTATTTAATTGTAAATGTTTGACTAATTGAATTAAGTTGTATTCATATGTTGTTTAACTTACTATGTTTTGTGTGCAAGGTTTGACATGCCCAATGTTGTTCGATCCATACAACTGTATGTGGACCTACTTCCATGAGCCTTGGAAGAACTACAGTGAGATAGATAAGGATACGAAGGAACATTGGCAGGACATGTGGAAGGTGAGAAAGACGAACTATGTAATTTCATAAAATAATGATTTTTTTAAATAATCTTCTACGTAATATTTTCATTGTTCTTTTGTCTAATACTAGAAAATGAATAGTTGGAGCCTGAGCTCGAGGGCACAGTGCGGAAAGCATATGACACAAAGGCTGCAAACAATCTCAAAGACCTCTTTAACGACCTAGTTCACAAGAGGCAAGAACCACCGGTTGCTTGGAAATGAGATGTACAAGGCATTGAAAGACAGGCTCATCATGATGAAAAATTCAAGAAGAAATAGGCTCAAGCGAAGGCAAACAAGAGAGCCGGCAACACTAGTGGCCTCGCCCCTACATCTCACTACCAAGATCTATCTCACCATTCAGGAGCTAAGAAATTGATTTGTTTAATATTTCTTCATGTATTGTATATTCGTGTCGTTAAAATCTTTTATATCACCTAACATATGGCATAATTGTTTGTGTTGGCTAAGGCAAAAGGAGGTAAGTTGCTAAGGCTGCGAAACTCTTCCTTGACACTCACTTCAGAGAGCAGTCCGAAGGAACCACAACCGGTTAGCAAGAAGCCAAGGAAGTATGTAATGCTTTTTCTTTGTTTACTTCGCATTTGATGAGCTAGAGCGGATTCCGGCTTATTAGTCGATGTGTACGAATAGGATTACTTTTTTATGATTTGCATTGATGTTTAGAGCGGAATTCCAACTTTAAGCTGGATGAGTACGAAAGGATTGCCTACTTATGATTTGCATTTGATGTTTAGAGCAGAATTCCGGCTTATAAGCCCGATGAGTAGAATAGGATTTGCTTTTTTATGATTTGCATTTGATTTTTAGGCCCCTTCACGCCCAAGTGAACTTGTCGTGTCTAGACGTGTGTAACCAACACATAGAAAGCTTAAGTGAATAATTTAAGACATGATTGAGCTTTAAAAACTAGCAATAGGTTGCGTTTGTTGAATCTAGGCTCGAAAACCCCAAAAATGGCCTAGAAAATTGCATGTCATGAATGTCATTTTTTTTCATTTCAATATTTCCAACTAACTCCATAATTTGCAGGAAAAGTTCTATTAGAACCTTTCTGAGTCCCAGGCTAGTGGGTCACTGTCGGATCCCAATGAAATTTTCTTTGATACAGTTTAAGCAAATCGGTCGCTAAATCATGCATTTTTAAGAGGTAAATTGCATTTAGCGATCGATTAGTTGGTCGCTAAAATTGCTTTTTTGGAGGGAAAATGAAATTAGAGACCGAAAGTCGGTCGCTAATAGCAATTTTTTTGGAGGGAAAATGAAATTAGAGACCGAAAGTCGGTCGCTAAAAGCAATTTTTTTAGAGGGAAAATGAAATTAGACACCAAAAGTCGGTCGCTAAAAGCAATTTTTTTGGAGGGAAAATGAAATTAGAGACCGAAAGTCGGTCGCTAATTGGAAATCGTCGGTCGCTAAAAGCATTTTTTTGAGGGAAAATGAACTTAGAGACCGAAAGTCGGTCGCTAATTAGAGACCGATCTGTGTCGGTCGCTAATTAGCGACCAAAGTTCGGTCGCTAATTGAATTTTTCCTCCAAAAATTGGAGGGTTCCAGAGAATCTTGGTCGGTCGCTAAAAATTTTAGCGACTGAACTTTGGTCACTAATTTTTTTTTTGCGACTGAAAATTAGCGACCGACGTCAGCGACCGAAAATCGGTCGCTAATTTGTGTTAGCGACCGAAAATCGGTCGCTAATGGCGGTCGCCCGAGCGTGTTTTTCTTGTTTTGTGGCTAAATGAGATCGCAAGCGACGGACGATGATGGGGTGTTTCTTTCGAGCGTATTTGAGATCGCTAACACTGCTTTGTCGGATGCCATTATAAGGTTTTTATTTTGAAGTAACCGCAGCTTTATGTGAGAATCAAATGAAAAT
>SNQN01001514.1:43614-60418 GCA_008642245.1 Bassia scoparia | reverse complement strand
TAAGCCCTGTCTGAGGGGATTAGGGAACTCAAACCAGTACCCAAAGCTAGAACAAAGCCGATAATACCAGCCCTGACATCAAACCTTTTGATAAGCCCTTTGAAAATCTGGGTCCAGGGCAGAGGTTCGGCAGGCCGTCGTTCTCCCTTGGACATCAGCCCATCTAACGGATTGTCAGTGTTTTCAGCGCAGGTATCTGTGCTCCTTGAAATTCCCTTTATCCTTGGGGCTTTGCACGAGCCCTAGACCACCTGCCTGGATGGCCAGCCTGCTCATCTCCTGGACAAATTGTAGCAATACCATCTGTCCACCTCTATCCTTCAGACCGGTAGAGACAGCCCATTGACTTCAAATCCTGAGCCTAAGGAGAACGCATGTGAACCACTTGTTGTTCCGTCCCTCTGGTAATAGAAGGAGTGCTCGCTACTTGGCCTAATTGGGCAGCTTGAAGGCTAGGCCTAGAGGTCACGTGCCTATCAGGCTATTCGTAGACCGTCTATCAACATGCATGAGACCAAAGGCTCCTCACCCGCCAAACTTAGTGGTGGCTTTTTTTTTTTTCCCTTTTATCACGCGCGTTCAGGGCGTGGAGCAAAACAAAAACTGAGAACCACCTCCAACCTCATTTTGGGAGCTATTAATCTCCTCCGACATTCTAAATTGTTCAAACCACAGCCCAAAGAATGACAAAAGGGGTGAATAACAAACTATTAGACGGAACCAAGGAAAGCTAATCACTGGATTGCAGTGCAAGTTGAATCAAGCTAAAGAAGAGAGACGAGAAATTATCCTGATTGATGGAAGAATGGGAACAAATAGCACCTTGATCACGAACAGGAAAAAATTGATTCTCCACTGAGCTTGTCCACGAAAAAGGGTCGCCAATTGCAGGAAGAATTGCTAGAATCTCGTGTCTTGAGAATGTGTTAGGTTCTATAGACGGTTCTGTTCTCTGTTTCCTTTGGAGCTTTTGAAATTTTTTGAAGGCTTGAAGGAATGATTGAAGGGAAGATGGAAGTGACCGCTCGCCATATAAATACAGGAGGGGTAAACCGTCACTTAATCCGACGCATCGCATTAATGCCCTACGAACAGGTGCTATCATTTGTGGTCGTGGCAATTAAAGTTCTGAAAACGAAACGACCATGAATTTAAACGCTCAATTAATCGAGGTTGCCTGTAACCTGGAGGAAGTACATGCCTCAGACAAGATTCATCTGTTAAACCAGGGTCACCCCTGGTAAAATAAGCTGACCGGCTTCAATGATTTATTAAATCAGGACCTGGTAAAGTCTCCTAACGTACACGGCCTGGATGGGGTAGTTTTGGTATCTATTAGCCACAGGCTCCCAAGATCAACAAGGCCCTGTTAACTAATCAGTGTGCCTACATCGATACCAAAATTGCATACTCCAAAGGGGTTCAAAAGTGGTCCCAATCAACTGGCCAAAGCTGCGACATGCAGACACTCTCACAACCTGGTATAGTGCAGCCACTTGTCAGATTATAGAGATGCTTCTTTGTACCATGCAGACTCTAGATAAAAGAGATTTGAGCACACAAGGCTCGGTAAGTTTCTCTGACAAATCACAACCTACATTTCTCTCTAAATATCTAATACACCCTGAGTAAGTACTGCACCTCCATCTAAGGGGCTGATCCTGGTGCCGCCAGGGTACGCGTTCACTCTTGTTTTGAGCAGGTACCGGATGCAGACCAACGGTCCTCTTCACCAACACCGGCTCGTGGCCGCCACAGTCACTAGCAGGGTTACCATAAATGTTACCAACACGCTATATATATATGCTATAGCCGCATTCTGTTACATTACTTAGAGTGTATTTCAATCAGCGCCTCTGAGGGCTCTGCTAAACTAGGAGATCCAGCAAGCCGCTCCGCTCGTTCAGCATGATTCGGAGCTCACTCACCGGTGTTGTCTTTCTGAGCCTGTGGTATCTGCGGCATTCGGTCGCTAAAGCACCTGCGCGTTCTGTCGTTTGTGTATGCCATTTATCCTAAGGTTTTTATTTTTAGTACGTAGTATTAGTCTGATCGAATTCAGAAATGACAAGATCCTAATCCTTAAAAGAGCAGGTGACACAAGCCTTCCTTTATCGTTGATTTAAAGCTTGTTTGAAAGATGTCGCTCTTTACGAAAGAAAGAACTTGAAGACTGTTAAATTGAAACTATATTCTTAAGCAAAACTAATTTAACAAATCTAACTTTCACCATCATGCAATACTCAGACGATTACGATTTATTAATCACAAGAAGATACAATGCTATTTAACATGGAGAACAGGAAGAACGTACACATGTACGACAAGTTAATGTTAGTATTCGCATCTTTCATCGGAGTATTTCTGTAGCACACACAGCCGATTCCTTTCTCTAGCCAGTCTATATAGCCCCATCAGGACAATAACTAGAGATGCCGCAGATCCTTGACGTAGCGCAACTTGCATAACTCCCATCAACCACCTTCTCATTGTACATTCTTCGACCATAACAGCCCAAACTACATCATCTAACGACTTCTTTTCATCAACGACTAAAATGACTAGAATTCCGGACTCACGTACAATTATCAATATTTGTGATGCGATTGTTCATTTCTGTTGATGATATGTCTGAATTCATGCATCACTCCACTACATTACACTGCATGTACTGAACTTGAGTTCAAATCGGTTTTTTACTTACCTACTAACACTAGGCAGCCATGGTAGGATTAGTAACATCGATATGGTTCGCAAAACTTACTTTGCGTCTATTTTACAGACAGAAGAAACTCTTAGTTACCACAATGGCATTGCTATAATCCTCCTTGTTACTCCAACTGCCAGAGAAATGTCAAATAATCGTCTTCAGTTGTTTCGTAAACAAGTCCAGGATTTGTAGCTTTCACAGGATCAAGGTGTCCTGATCCATAAGCAAATTCGGCGTCTGGGTTTTTAGTTCGGTTCATTGGACGTGCTGCAAAGAGTAAGAAAAGCATTATGCAGACGACGAGGTATTTGCGAGGGATGCCTAATCAATCCATTGGATTGACAAAAATTTCTCTCATGATGAAAAAATTGGTTACCTGTAGTCATCAAAGCAGATTTAATAGCCGAAGGAGACCAATCAGGATGAAACGATTTCACATAAGCAGCTACACCCGCTACATGAGGGCATGCCATAGATGTTCCAGATAAAATTGAATAATTAACCCTCCTGTTGTCATGAGGGCTTTCAGTTAAATTACCAGCAGGAGAAAACGCGGCTAAAATTTCAACTCCAGGAGCTGCGATATCAGGCTGTTACATAACAACAAACATACCAGAAATCAAATAATGAAACATTGAATATGGGGTAATTCCATCTCGTACTATTAAGTTTTTGACAATTTCATTTCATACCATCGTTTTGTTTTTATTCCAAGAAATACCATTGAGTTTATGTATTTTCCACTGGATGCCATTAAAGTGTGATATGTTTGGAAAATATGGAGTATTTTGGAGTAACCCATACTTTAGTCTACATTATTTATCGAAAAGCCCCTCAAACAAGTACCCAACGGTAAATTCTTTGAGTTGCAACTCTAAAATATTCTATATTTGTTGAGTATATTACACTTCAATGGTATCAAATGGAAATGTCATAAACTTATTGGTATTTCTTGGAATAAAAAAAAATAACAATGGTACGAAATGAAATTGTCAAAAACTCAATGGTACGATATGAAATTTCCCTTGAATATTTGATAAAAAACATACTTCGTAATGGCCATGCATAAAAAATTACCTTAAGGATATCAAGAGCAATAGGATTAGGCCCTCGAGAAGAGAAAAAAGCCACAAATGGAGCATTAGTGTCAATAAAGGATTCACTCTTTAAAATGTTTGCCCTTGGATTTCTGCCAAAACAAAATGTGTATGTCAATTCTAAATTATTAGACCGTCTCAATAGAATAAAGTGCTTGAAAAAAAATGAGATCAGAATCGAAATCGATCATACTTTGTGGAATTAAGGTAGGATAATAGCGCGTTAAATCCATGGGAATCTAACTCTACTGCAGGTGTAGGCGTAATTTCAGATAAGTTTTCCATAAAAGAATGCGTCAATACCCCAAGGGCACCAGCTCTAAAACCTTCAAAGATTCCATCTCCACTTTGATCATCGCAAACTAATATCTTTCCTTTCACTAACTTTTCGTCTATACAAGTTACCACACATTGCCTGCACAAAACAAGATCAACCATAAATGGAGACAATATATATGTAAAGGATTAGACATGGTGGCAATTCAAAATAAAGTTAAGGACAAAGAAAGGAATGAAGATTACGTTGCATCTTCCTTCGAACAGTTTCTTGATGCTTGTGTCGTTTCTGCTTGTGTCCCAAGTATCATAGGAACCAAGTCTCTCTTTGAATTGAAAGCATTAATGGAAGTTCCCTACATTGCGAAACTAACAACCATGTTAATTGACAATATATACCAAATGAATATTTCTATTTTGAAATTTTTACACAAAAAATATTAGTCATGCTCAATTGGATCATACTTACAACTAATGTGATTCCATTGCCTAGGACAACTTTATCAAGGATCGCACGATCAGTAGTACTTGCTGCAACGGTAAAGAGCCATGGTGCGACACTTGATACACTACCACTATCATTCCCTAAATTTCCAGCAGCCTGTACAGTKAGTATTCCTTTTTGTGATGCATGAAAAGCCCCTATAGCAATAGTATCKTCGTTAAAATGAACAGCAGAATCTCGTCCAATAGAAATTGTAATCAAATCAACTCCATCGGCAATGGCTTCATCAAAACCAGCAAGGATGTTAGAATCCTCACAACTCTCTTGATCGTCACAAACTTTGTATGCAGCAATTCTAGCAGAAGGTACTGCTCCTCTTGCAGATCCTTCCGCTAAACCATAAAAACTTGCATGTTCAACGATCCTACCAGCTGCTGTTGAGGCAGTGTGAGTTCCGTGACCCACAASATCTCTCGCGGAATCAAAAGTAGTCTTTGCTCCAATAAGTTTTCTGCAACATGCATGTAAAATGTATTTATCTATATAAATACGTAAAAGATACTTGTTCCACTAAATTCCTACCACTTCAACTTTTCACGTTTGCCAATATGCACAATTTGTATGCTAAAAATATTATAGTTTTACATTAGGAAAAATCATAAAATTTGGATTTTAATAATCAACTCATTAAGACGATTCAAACTAGATCCACTTGACTATATCCACTTTTATATTTTGACAAGAAATTAGAAGATTATCACAATTTATGAATAGTAACAATTTTTCTTATGGTAGAAATTTAATGGAACGGATGGAGTAATACAAATAGAAAACAATAGGCATTCAAAGATTATTACCTATTGCAAGTGAAATTCTTTCCGCCCTCACAAACGCCTCTCCATGGTTTAGGTGGAGGTCCGAAGCCATCATCATTAAAACTAGGTGATTCAGGCCATATGCCAGTGTCCAAGACTCCGATTATCACATCACTTTCAGCACCCTTATGTCTAGATCCCACAGACTTGGTGAATCCCATAAAATCCCACGACCTCGTTGTTTGAAGTTTAAGTGTCTTACTAGGAAACACGGACACTACTCCTCTCATACCTGTGCCAAAAAATAGATAACAAAATATAAGTAAAAAAAATTATTTGACGATTATGTAACATATAATAAACATTCGAATTCTTACTCTTAAGATTTTTGCTCTCTTTCTGTGTTAGTCTTGCAGCAAAACCATTGAAACTTTTCTTATAACTTCGAACCAAGCACTCTTCTACCGTACTAGTTGAATGCAAATTATTTAGACAATAAGTAGAAAATTAGATCAAAGTATTATGTATGTATGTATGTATGTATGTATGGTATGTATGTATGTATGGTATGTATGTATGTATGTATGTATGTATGTATGTATGTATGTATGTATGTATGTATGTATGTATGTATGTATGATGTATGTATTGATTGTATGTATGTATGTATGTAGTATGTATGTATGTATGTATTGTATGTATGTATATGATTGTTATTGTATGTATGTTGTAGTATGTATGTATGTATGTATGTATGTATGTATGTATGTATGTATGTATGTATGTAGTTGTATGTAGTTATTATGTTATGATGTATGTATGTGGTATGTATGTATGTAGTATACAATAAAAAAGCAATAAAATAACGTGAAATCATGCACATAAGAATGACAAATCACTACATCTCTTGCAAAACTTGTTCAAGAATTTCATGGTGGTGCTCTAATGTCGTGAGTTTCCCTTAATCGAACCCATGTATGCTATATAAACCTACACCATACGATAGATGTAAAATAGATTCATTATTTTCATTAGCTACAATATTGTTTAATTAAAGCGATAATATTAATGGGAAAAAAACCACATAATTACCTTTTCATCATGAACTTGGTGAGCAAGAGACCTTGTTTCCAAAGAAACAAGGATTATTGAAGTATGATGAGACAATTGGAGTATACATAATTTTGCCATGGTGATTTGTGAATTATTGAAGATAAGCCTATGATACTTTAGTGGAGGAAATAATATTGCAAAAACAATTTAAGTATTGTAAACAATGATACTTTGTGATGTAATTATGGTAGCATAAATTATTGAGATATAAATGTGTAATTTTTTGATATTATTTATTCCCTTTTTTGTTGCATGAGATCTACATTTGGAAATAATAATAATTGACCTAGATTATTTTTATGGACTATTTCATAATTTTGTTGCCTATTAAATAATAATCAAATTTGATATCTAGTCTAGTCAGGGCAATTGCTGTGACCCATGTGAATAATATGTTTTAAGTAATATTATATCGGAGTACAATTTTACTCGTATAAAAATGCAAGCTATTTAAATTATATTAAAGTCTTATAAAAAAATATACTCTATAAGTTGATTGTGTACAAATATCCCTTTTAGATTCAATCTACTACCGTATATAAAAAAATTGATTTGTATGTGTTTTATAATAATGCAAATATTGTATTGTACAGTAGAGTAATATATGATGATAAAATTTGCTGAAAATAAATAGGTTTGTTTAATGTGTTAATTATATTGATAGATATGTAATTTTAAAATATATATTTAATATGTATAATCTTCTTGAATTTAGTAAAAAAATAACTATTTTTTGTTACTCTTGATAAATAAATTCTTTAATTATCAAAATAATATTTTCAATTTAAGATTTAGTGTGTTATATAATTAATTTTACACAAAAATTTAAAAGAAGAAAGAAAAAAAAGTTTTGGAGCGAAAATTTTTAATCAGGAGGTGACATGTGTCGTGCTTGGTTTTTTGCTTTAGTAATATGTAATAGATTTGGAAGTAAATTGCATAAATTAGTTTACCATCATGAGTAAAACATATTTGTTGATGTATGTAATATACTTCTAATAAAATAGGTTACCAGATACATTTTTGGATACATCTTTGGCACATTATTCATTGTACACCAAATCTCTATTATATAAGTGAAGGGGGAGGAAGATGGTGTCCCCCATACAAAAATACAATTTTATCCTTAATGAAATTAAATGCCACATTTATATAAATTAAAATTAAATTAAAGGCCTATTGCCATATTAAATGCAATTTTTTAATTCTTGCCATACATATTGAAGATGGAATAAAAATTTGAAATTTCAATTAAATGTTTAATGAATTTGAATTATTGTTTTATACGGATCGGAGTACTAGCCATGTTAGAAATGAATTGTGCATGAAAAATTGAGTAAAAATTATTTGGACAATGTAACTTAATCAATAGATGAAAAACGAAAAATTTAACATGAATTTTACTAATATTTAATATTTTAACCTAACTATAAGTTGATTATCATTTAGTATAGTACTCTCTATTATGTTAAATAAACTTTTCTACTTTATCAAAACTAGACATACATAATTTTTTTTCCACTTTATTTAAGCACAAGTTTTCCTCCGTTTTATACATCTCTGTTTTAATAATATATTTGAAAATTTATTGTAGGGATGCATTTCACAAAGAAACGTGAAAAGGTAAACAACAAGTATGTTCGGTTCAAAACATCAGAATTATAAGTTCTCTATCAAAATTTCATGTGAGATCCCCTTTTAAGTCATAAACATTCTAACAAGGCATTAGGCCCAAATACATGGTCAAATTTAAATAGTTTCTTGGAAGAATCAACACCAGCTATAGTCAATTCATGCTCCTAGGATAGAGGGATTTCAACAACAAAAGTAGACCTGATTCAGAACGCGCACAACAGCTTGCCTTAGGGGTCTGTGCTACCTCARCAAYGTGCCTYAGKTTCTATGCTGACGTAGTAAGCCTAACAGMATCTGTAGAAGTCACAGCAGGTTCTGTAGACGCGGGATAGGCCTGCCTTCGGACTCGTACAAGGAAAAACTAGGGCAGTAGCAACAACGGTTGCAAAACAACAGAGGAAGCGAGTAAACAACAAACAACAATAACGAACAATCATTAACTTCTCAATGACTAATCTATGTTCCCTTAAACATTATTTCACCCCCACACCCACCGTCTCCTCCTCCTAAACCACCTAAACCGCATCGCCTAAACTACCCAAAAGCCCGACGCCAAAATTCGAACTATAAACCCTAAATCAGATTAATTCAGACTCCAAACCCTTATTAAATCACAATTTAAACCAAGTTTCGAACCCTAACGCCTTAATTAGATCATAATCTAAAGAAATAAACACTAAATTCAAACAAAAAAATCCCTAAATTCGAACACAATTATACTTGAAATTAGGGGAAAGAAAGAAGAGGAGACGACCAAACCTTGTTGTGGTGAGAGGGAGACGTGTGATGAGTGGAGCGGCAGCGACCGCGGTGCAGTAGCAGGAGATCTGAGCGCAGTAGCGGCAGCGGCCGGCGAATGGAGGGAGATCTGAGCAGTAGCAGCGGTGCAATGCGTGCGAAACGGAGTTGCTTCGGGGGAATGCATGAGGGACTTGCTTTGGGGGCATGCGTGAGGGACATGGTACGTGAGATGGTGAAACCGTGAAAGGGAGGGAGATGTTGAAAATTAAAATGAAAATGAAAATTAAAGTTTATGCATGTGAGCCAAATTAAACATGTGTTCCAAAATCAATATTGTTGATATTTTGACTAATACTTAATTAAACTCATAATTTTTTTGATAGTTACTTAAAATTTTATTTGTAACCAACATTAATGTGCTTGTTACAAATAATACCTATATGTAACTAACTTTGTTAAATGTTGGTTACAAAAAAGTAATACGTAACCAACAATGAGCATGATGGTTACAAATAAGGGGTTACTTATAGCAATTTTTCCACTAGTGGTCTGTATCGGCTACTGAGCCCGAGTACCCTCTTTGGACTATCTGACTGACTCAGAGCGAGTGTTATCCACATGACCGCGTGACCTGGATGGCTGGTGCCGAGGTGATCAATTGGTAGCCTCATGCTGGGACTGACTAATCTTAATATACACATGTAAGTTGCTTTTATTGATGTTTTGTTGTTTGATTTTTTTTAGGCAGTTATTATGAAAATTCGTGAGATATTCCTGTATTGATTGCTTGTTGATTTTTTAGCAGTTATAGCTTGATTGGCATTTAATATAATTACCAAAGGGAGGGGGTAGATAGTTAATTTCCGTAGACACACTGCGACCTCCGCCCTTCCCTTATATATATACTAGCACTATAGCACCGATGCGTGCGTCATTTAAAATTTATATTAAATAATTGACAATGAGAAATAAAACTATGCACAGAGAGTTATCATATTCAAATTTTTGATGTATTTTCTTTTTATTAAATTATAGACAAAGAGATTAAATCATATGGTGTGGTTTTAATCTACACTGTACTACACAACATACGAATAGTTTATATAAATATTATATGAGGAATAATGTACGTTCGAATAAAGATTTTTTAGCTATTTATTCATATTTTTTTCAAAATATTTTTAATAATAAGTGATTCATGGGATAATTTAGTCAGTGTAAAGTAAAAGTAGATTAATAAATTTTTATTCGAATTCTTAATATCATACTAATTATTAAACTTTTCATGTTCTTTTATGGAAATAACTAAGTCAATGTAACTTAAGTTTTTTATTAATTCATATACCTTTTTTATATATGGCTAATTAATATAAATACAAAATAAAGAGATTTCATATTTTTAAAGAAGGACATTTAGTACTTTACATCATTAAGTAATCAGTTTTTAAGAGGGGGGACACCATCTTCCTCCCCCCTTCCCTTATATACATAGAGATTACTACTAGTATTTTATGGCCACGCGATGCTGCTGTGCAATATTTTTATGGCGAGTATTTATTTTTTGCATAAATTGCTAAAAAGTAAAAAATAAAAATAAAAAATTAAATTGTGAACATTTTAAATTTCTAGTTGCATTGTCTTTTGCTGCTTTGTGACTTAGTCTCCACCCAATATCTTTTTTTTTAATATTCTAATTAAATGAAGAAATTTTAATATAGATGAAATATTCTTGGAATAAAGATTGAATGCATATATTTACAGCCAAAATTGATAAGAAAAAAAAGTTGGCACCGTCATTTGTTTAAATTTTTATGTAGGACAATAGTATAGTTTCATTAATAGTATATTTTAGTTTTGTTCATATTATTTTAGCAACTATTTGTCTTTTGAATATATTGAACTTGATACTTATTTTTTATATGTAATAAAGTACTTAATTGGTATTATTGATGGGAAGAATAATTAATGTATAATTTCATATTTAATTTTGTTAGAATAGATGCATTAACTTTGAGTATTATTTCATTTTAGGGTTAGTTTATTGTTAGAATAAATGAATTTTAAAATATATTTTAAATAGTCAAATTAATTGAGAGGTAATAGTAATTCAAGGGTGGTACACCATGGCTTCCACCGCGTTCCTTTATGTAATCAGAGATAGGTGAGACTAGGATGAGCACAAAAACAGGGAGTAACCGGCCCGTACCTGAACCGTATGATCGGTACCGTTCGGTTCCAATAAATGAGGAACCGACAGGTGGTGACCGGTTCCGGTTCCGGTACGAAAATTTTGAACCGGACCAGTGGTAGCCCAGTGGGTACCCGGTTTCGTACCGGGTATCCAGGCACACCGTTTTATAACCAGTACAATAACTAGTTATGACTTTTGAGTTAATAAATACTATTGTTAACGGTAAAAAATCCAAATTTAATATAAACTAAGAAACTGAAAACATTGTATAAAGCATTGTGTTTTTGGCCAAATACCATATACAAGTATGAAATTAGCATAGATAATCTTTGCCTTTACTTATTTTTTTTTTTTAAAAAATCTAATCGGGCTAACCGTTCTAGGTAACCTGGTTCTTCCACGGTTGCGGTTCGGTTCAAAAATTTTGGAATCGGTCCAACCGGTCCGTACCGTCCCAATATTAGGAACCGGTCCGGTTCGGTTCACCAAATAGCGGGCCCGGTCTTGCTCAACGCCAGTGAGAACTAATAAGGATCCCATTTAGTAACTCTCTTAGGACACCACTATGTGATGCAACCATGAAACCTTCTTATGTTGAGAAACGTATGTATGTTTATCACAATTTTATACTAACATGTTCTACATATAGTCTTTATGTCTAGAATTTAAAGTCTCCATATTTCTACATTTTTACCTTCATGTTCTAAATTAAAGTTTAATGTTCTTACAATTTTATTACTTTAATTTCTCTCTCTATGACCCAAGCCCACCACCAAAGCCGACCCACCAAGTCAAGCCACACAGAAGTAAGCCAACTAAGCCACCACCACCATTCCCCACACTGACACAGCCCGGACCAACCCTCACCACGGACCTACACGCCGAGCCCCACCCCACCGCACCCCCACCCTCACCACGGCGCCCGCAACTACTACACTACCACCCGCACCAACCTCCATCCCACGACCGCAACCTAAAAACAGACCTAAAACCCCGACCCACCACAACCTCAATCGAACCGAACCACCCTCAACCGAGCAAAATACCACCCTGCAGCCACCACCCCTCATCACATACTAAAAAAAACGCCCAACCAGAAATGATGGTTATGGATTTATTTCAATGCATTCGGTGTGTGGTGGTTATGGGTGTAGCAGGAGTGACTTGTGCGACGGTGGTGAGTGGACGTTGAGGTGGTGTGCGGCAAATGGACACCTTGGGAAAGAAAAGGTAAGAGGAGAAAGAAACGTGATGGTTCACCGTTCCAAGACAACGAGCTGCAGTCGGCGTAGGTAGGATGTGGATGGCGGTGCGACGAGGGTCGTGGTGGAGAGTGCGGCGATCGAGATATGGTGACAAGAGGACGGTGCGGAGGCCGGCGACTGTGCGTGCGCAGAGGAGAAAGTGGAAGAGAAGGTGAGGGTGATGGGAGGAGAGAGAAAGTCAGAGAGTGAGATTTGAAAAAAACAAATAAAAAACACTTAAATAATGGAAGGTTGAGAATTGTTTGAGTTGATTTGAGAGTGTTAGATTCAAAGTTCTCATAGTTTTCATGATAGCAGGATTCTCATATGACACTAACTCTCTCGTCTCTCTATACTAGAATATATAAATATATACTACTACTACTATATATATAAGAATTTATATATATATATTGTAGTCCCTTGTTCGTTAATTGTTTATAACACTTTGCAGACTTTGCTTATTGCAAATAGAAATTGTGTACTTGTATGTTGTGGCAAATTGAATCTAAAATCAGAAACAATAACTCTAAATCAGAAATTTCGCTAACAGAAACATTAAACCCCAAAAAAACTAGGAATTTTTGAATGAGTAAAAAGTGCTACAGTGCAAATTGACTCTAATAAAAAAATCTAAATAGAAGAAAAAACTCCTATCCAAAATCTCATCAAAAAACACAAAGCCAAAAAAAATATCAAAGGATTTTGATGAATTAAAAAGGCTACATGCGCCAATTAATCTAAATAAAAAATCCAAAATCAAAACACACTCATAATAAAAAGACTATATCAAAAACACAAACCTCAAAAAAAAAAGTCAGAGTTCCATGTGATGAAACAATTAAACTTAATTCAATGGTCTGAATCAGCTTACTTAGGAGAGTTGAAGTCTACACCCAAAAAATCAGATTTCTGAGCTTAATTCGAGCTGACCAATCAAGAAATTCGATTTTTACACACAAAAAAATACATTAGAGATTATACCCTAAATAATGAAAACAAATAAAAAAAATAAAAAAACCTTACCACAGTAGCCTCCAAACTGAAACCCAGAAAAATTGAGGGTCTAAATCCGAAACCCTTAACAGCATGGTAGTGGGAGTGGCGCGCAGAGGAGGGTGGTTGAGGGTGGCGGCGCGCATAGTAAGACGCGAGCGCTCTGAGTGGCGACGCAGATCAGGAGGAGAGGAGGGAAGAAGCAGCGACGCATGGAGTGAGTAGCGGAGAAAACAGCGGTGAACGGCGGTAGAGGCGACGAACTATCGGTGCGAAGGCGAGCATGAGAGAAGGAGTTCGAGAGAGTGAGGAAGGTTGGGTTTAGGAATTTTCAAAGAGAGAATGAGGGAGTCGAAGTAGAAGAGAGATTTGAGTTTGGAGAATAGTGAATTGGTACTGATAAGTGGAGAAATTTTAAAAAAAGAATGAGCGACGGGATCGGTCGCTAATAGCGAGCCGATTGCAAATCGGTCACTATTAGCGACGATACGCTCGGTCGCTAATACATGCATCCAAAGCAAGGAGTAACCGGTTTCCCTTAGCAGAATTTTAGAATTAGCAACCGATATTACGCGGGTCGCTAATAGGATTCGATTTCAATATCGGTCGCTAAATAGCGACCGAGCCAAAACGGATCGGCTAATAGCGACCGACAACGCGCTAATTTTCAGCGTATCGTTTTCAGGTCTGCGCGATCTCTAATAGCGCACCATTAAAAAAATCTGGTCGCTAAAACGCGGTCGCCCGAAGCCAATTTCTAGTAGTCCAGCAGACCACCATAGAAGCCACCCCAAAAAAAAAAAAATACAACTCAATCCAAGCACCCTGAAAGAATATCGAAAGGAAGAAACAGAGCCATCGTGTTTCCGCACGAATTGGCAGCATAAACCTCTATAACAATCACCCAATAGATCGTTCCCCAACCACAAACTACAAAAGATGCCACTGATGGCACCCCCGCCGCAGAATGGGGAGGTTAAAACTTGCCCTGCCAAGACTAGCCCTTGTATAGGAAATAGCGACAGTAGAGGAGAAGGAAGGAAAAGAACGGAGGAAGGGAAGGGTCGGTCAGGTGAGGTAGAGCGAGAGGAGAGCACCGCCAAGGATGCCAACGAGGTCCAGCGAGACACACGGAAAACCCTCATGAGGATGAGGAAAACTCGAACTAGGAGAGAAAAACCTAGCTGAACAAGGAGTAGTTAATTGAATCTGGGAATAATGAGGATCAAATAGTCCTTTATAGGATGTAATGAAAAACACTCCTTAAAATGAGAAGCGTGAGAAACAATCTGGATTGTTGGTTTTGAATGGGGGTCAAGATTTTTTATCATGAAAAATAATGTGCAAATTGTGTATACAATAAATGTGCAAGAATCCTGCTGTGAATGTGAAAAAAACCAAATATAATAGCTGTATTTACTATTTAAAACTTATTGCACATCTATATACTATCCATCTCAAAATCAACGAATCAGTTTGGCTTCTCACATTTTCTCATTGTTAAAGGGTTTCTTTCATTGAGATTCCTAACCCATTAGAATAGATTAGGATACAATGAGAAAATGTGAGAGAGCATTTGATCGTGATTTGTTGAGTATGAACGGTCAAGATATGCAGTAGTTTATAGTGGAAAATGTGCAAAGTGAACATGTAATGTGCATTCTTTTGTGTTCTTGCACATTCACAAGAAAAATTGTGCACACTTACTAGTTTCATTGAAATATAATCTTGACCCGTGCGATTCAAAATCAACCGATCAAGATTACATCGCCGCCTTTTATTCTATAGAGGGCTCTTTAGAAAAATTAAAATAAAATAAACAAAATATATTTTTATGCACGCTATGCGTGCAAAGCGTCCGAGGAACACTTTTAATCTTGAATCATTTCTTGGGCATTTAAGTGTGTTGCAGAACTTTAAATTTTTATTTTTCTCTTTTCTTTTCCCCATATTTCTCAATTAGCTAAGTTGATAAGATTTAGTCAGTTCGTGCATTTAAGCAAGAATAGATAACATCATTTAGTGGAGACCACCACAAAAATGGAGCATGAATTTCCGCAACTAACCAAATTAATTTCCGCAGTCCATTTTAGCGACCGCTTTGTGCGGTCGATAAACATGAAGTGCGGATTTACACTTTCGGGAGGTCGGAAATCAGCCTCCCAAAAATTAATTACCTTGTCAATTTCCTTGAAGACTGAAGAGTAACGTGCTCTAATAATATAAACATATGATTTATTGGCAAGCAAAGGATGCTGGCATAAATTTTAACACTGTGTGAACTTACATATGTATTTTAGAAAATGATTATCATGAATTTTGTTAATTAACATTTTGATGTGCACATTCGTGGAATTAAGAATTTGGATTTTTGAAGACATGTTATTTAAATGTTAAACGGATAAAGATTTGTGAAACTAGTTGTATTTTTTTTCAAAAAAAAATTAAAAGTGAATTTATTACGTTTGAGGTGATGATAATGGTTTGCTAACTATCTATAAATTAAAATAATTAGACATTAAGTTTTTATATTAGCTTCTTATACCTTCTTCTTTTATTTCCTAAATAACGTGCTTTCAATTAAGGTAATTTTATTTCTCATTCTTTCATTAAGGTATTTTTGATATTTTCGAAGGGGACACATGCCTGCCCCTCACTTGTGATAATAGAGATTTTACGTTAAAAAGTCTACTTAAAATAGAAATTATATTTGAGCGAACGAAATTCTAATGACTCCAAAGCTTTTGTCAAACGCTGTCATGGCGATTAGCACCCGTCGATTAGGAGTTGCAAGTGCCACATCCAAAGACAAGGAGATTACCTCAAAAATCATATGACATTGAGGGCGTAGCCCGCTTGATCTATTTAGTGGTCTCAATTCTCGAATTCTTTCGGCATGTGAGAATTGTATCGACCACAACAGTTGTCGATCTATGCTTTACGAGCACCTACAAGTCAATCCCAAGGCTTCGGTTTGTATCTTTTATGACTCACAGAATTAGGTGGTCCAAATAAAATGAATCCAATCCGAAAATTAGAAATAAAGAAAGTTTTTGATTTGGAAAATTCCAATCCAGAAACGTGCTCAAAATTTTTCCAGACATTCGATCAAAATTCCCAAAACTAATAACTTTCAAGTGCGAATACCGACCCGCAAAATCTTTGATATTCAATTTCGCGATCGGACGACACATATACTTCAATATATAATAATCATAAATAATATATAGATCAATAATAAAATATATAAATAAATATATCAAAAATCGGAATATTTCAAATTACGAAAGTTAAATAAATAGATCCGAAACTATTATACGGATAAATCATATACAAAATATTAAAAACCTTAAAAATGAATTCATACTATTAATTTTATTCCGTCGAAGCGATTGAATATAGATACGGGTTGAATAACATAGCCATTCCAAGATTCAATAACATTCAATTCAGCCACAACATTTTTTGTCCAAACAATTGCACTAGAAGGAGGCCTTAAAAGCAAAGCCATATATTATAAACAACCCACATTCTCTCCTTT
>SNQN01001514.1:18973-38295 GCA_008642245.1 Bassia scoparia | reverse complement strand
CACATCCCGAACCTGGATACTGCCGTAACCTTGCAGCCATTGAACGGCTTTTCGATAGGCGAAGTGATCTATGAACTCGTCGTTTATATTATGAACTAATCCGTTATCCCTATGTCAATTTTAATAGGAGTGCCAGTTGTAGGTGCTTCGCTCCTTTGCGCCTTGGGTTGGGCGTGACCTCAGCTTCATGTGTGGTCAGTAGTCCATGGAGTTGATTGCCAAGGGAATAACCGCTGTGAATGCGTTGGGGTGTGTTGTCGAATTCGAAGGGGATACGCCACTCATGTGCATGATCATAGGGTTATTCACGGACGCCCTAAACATTGGGTGCCAAACTAGTGGCCCCACAATAGTTCAGTAACCGAAAGTGTGGGTTCGGGGACGATGGTAGCGAATCAGATCTTAACCCAATCTCGCGCCGCATTAAGACGGGCTACTACTAGCGTCTCAGTTAGTAGTACTTCCAACGAGTCATATATAAATTGAATTCACAGTAAAACTTATCGATTTGACTATGAAGCGCATTAATTACTTAGGGTGAGTTTGCTATATGTTACAACAAAGACTTCTCACAACTGGACAAGGCGATCACTTTGATTGTTAGTCAATATTAAACAAGGTGCCTAGAAAACCGGTCCGTTGACCATGGATTATGCTGATTAATTGTGACACTGCAATTGGAATTCCGGTTGCTTTTGTTTAATACAATATATACAAGTGTGATAGAATATATATATAACAATACATGAACAAAGATTAGTCAGCAGTGATTGTATACATGTGTGTCCTTCTCAACCTTGTCACTGAGATGAAATAATCATTGTTTAGAGTAAAAACGTGTAAAGGAATCGTCCTTCGATAGTGTTAGAATTTGCTACTGAGAGTAACACAACAACATCTGGTTAGATATTGACAATAATACAAATATGTATATTATACATGATTGTGACCGAGATGGTAATGAATAATAATACAAAATGAAGTTGTTATCGCAAAAGAATGAAAACCAAAAACCATCGGAAACCTTGAAAAACCTTAGAAAATCTAACATATTTACATGAAACGATTATTATAAAGTGAGTTTTCTAGGCATTGGTTTATCATTGAATTAAGGAACTCATCTAGTGTCTAAAGTCAAATTATAGAGAGCTGAAAGGAATTTAAAAAGAGTTGAAAAATAGGTTTGGTGGATAAAATACCTCAGATTTTACCCTTGATTACGCGTTTGTTGATGTCGTCGAAGAGAATCGATGCTCTTGAATAGAAAGCGACTCGGGTTTAAAGTGTTTTGAGAAGAGAGAGAGACCGAGTAGACGTATCCTCGGAATATGTGAGTGCGTGAGTGTGTGTCGGACTGCAGCAAGGCAAGGGTGTAATTTATAGGCGCAGGCAAAAACGACAGCAGGAAGGACCCTGCGTATATACGCTACAGAGGAGCGTATAATCACGCTGGCCTTACTGCGTATATACGGCTCATATGTAATGCGTATATACGCTGCTTCACTTTCCCATAAAATTTTGGCAATTCAGCTGCGTAGTATACGCTGCCATCCGGAAAGCGTATTAATACGCTCCTGATCTGAGGCGTGGATATGACGCTCCATCTGTCTGCGTATATACGCTCAATTGGTTGAGGGCTTTTGCGTATACTACTTTTATCCAAAAATCCGGGTCGAGGAATAGTTTTGATTTTTCCCTCCGATTTGTAGTTCCGGAGGGTGGTCCGCTTGATTTCGACGCCACCTAGCACCCTTGCTTCTCCAACGCAAGGAGCTTCGCTGAGATATGTCTTCTACAGAAGGATTGCAACGTAATATTTTCCGGAGTATTTCTAATTATTCTATAGGTATTTGCCTGGCGTAATTATCTGCGTATAGTTTTAATAACACCTGCATAAAATCCTCATAGAAAATCAATAGAAAATGCAGAAAAAGATATGTTAATATAAAGTTTACTTTCTTGGCAGACTTTCGCGACAAATGATGACGAACATGATGAAAAACAAAAAGCATGAGAATGCAAGAGTAACTTGTTTGAAAAGACCTTTGAGTTAATCGAGAAAACCGAAGAAAATATTTTTTGCCTTTGTCTTTTTACCTGTGGTGCTCATAGTTCCGAGTACGACCTCACGTATTCTCCAATTTTGTGACGTTCAAAGCATCTTTTCTGAGTCGAAACAAACCGCGAGACGCGGTATGTTTCCATCCACCTGGATTACTCCAATTTGGGGAGACATTTTCAAGGTGTCTACAGAAGCCCCCCCGACCACTTTGCTGAGTCGGAGAGACGTAAGTCCAACCGTAAGAACGAAAGTCCAAAGTATTCGAGTTCGGGACGGAGAGCAACTCAGAACGTTCCTCGCGACCACTGAGTTATACCTATTTTTTCCCGGACCATGCAATACAAAGGTTTAGTTTTTACCTGAGCAGTGTCCCATGCGCGGTCATGATGGTGTCTTTGTATGTGTTCTGAAGCTTTCTTTCCTCGTATCCACCCTCCCTTTTCTCTTTCTCCCTCCTCCTCCGCCCCTCCACTCCGCCCCTCTTCCTTGAGACGGTCAATTTCCGCCGTTCGGCTGACTGTGGAGAAATCAGGCTTGCGTCACATTCCTTTCCGAAGAAAATGAGCTATCGCGACTTTGAAAATGAAATAAGCCTTCACTTCAGGGATAAAGTTAAAGGACTACCCTTGGTTGACGCTCGAATAGGTTCTGTTTCTTATGTCTAGCCGAAATTTGCATGCATTTTTGACGTTGTAAACTTGTGACCTTGATAATTGGGAGAGGGGCAAGAGTCATCTGAACTTTCTGAAAGAGTCCTTTGAATTGGAAAGGCCTTGTCTAGGTCCAGTTCCTAGACATAGTTTTGAGAGAGTCATGTGAATTTGACAGGGTCTTGTCTAGGTCTGGTTCTAAGACTTGGTTTGAAGAGAGGTCCTTGTCTATGTCTGATCTAGACATGATTTGATGAGCACTCTTTGAATTTGAAAGAGTCTTGTCTAGGTCTGGTTCTAGACATGATCTTGAAAGTGTCTTTCTTAGGGTCTGACTTCTAGACAGTTGATATTGAGAAATGGCACCTTTGTGAATATGACTGATAAGGAGTCTTTAGTCTATGGTCTATGGTTCTAGACATGAAAGCGACGATACTAGTAATACTGGGAGAGTCATAATCTAGGTACCGCTAAGTGCCAATTGAAGAGTGTCATTTGAAAGAGTGGAGCTTAGAGAAAGGTGACATTGGGACGAGACAATGGGTTGACTCGGACGTGAACCTGACTTAACAATGTGGCGGAGACACAGTAAGCAGGACATGGTCCAGCAAGTTGCTTTTTCAAGTAATTTCCTCTTGATGAGGAGGCACGTTAAGTAGGCGCCTAGGAGACAAGAAGCCCCAAGGCTTGGATAATTAAAGGAGTCACTATGAGTGACAAACCCGAAAGGCCCCGCCCCCGTTACTTTACGCGCTCAGGAGACTTGAGACACGTGGATTTATTCGGAAGGTAGGAGTAGATTGTATGGATGAGGTCCGCCCAACAAGATGTAGAATAACTTCCAGGTCAAGTGGCTTTACTTCTTTGATGCGGATTGAGATCTATTGAGTTCCTTGATAAAGGGTGACCAAAGAATAGGTTATGGTTTCGATGAAATAATAAGGGTTGTCAAGGGATCTTGTGGCGCTAACGAACTTTGGTCAAGATGTGGCTAGATTACTGAGGATTGGCTTTAATGATGTGTGGTTTTTCAAAACTGAGTCTACTGTCTGGTTCTATGACGTAGCAAAACCGATTTTATCCGAAGTTACTTGCAAGTTCAAAGCCTCTTCAAAAGGCCTCAGAGACGCGATTATAATGTTATCCGTAGTTATTAGTACGCGTGTCGAAACCCTCCGAGAAAGAGGCTATCCTAGGTATCCCTTACCGTGTTTAATCAAATCCACTGCGTAAGTTCTTAAAATGGTCGATTTGAACAGATGCCTCGTGCGAGAGGGCATTTGAGATGGATAGAGTAAATTGCTGAGGACTGTAGAGGTTTGAAGGGTTGAAAAAGGCTTGATGTTTAATGAAGGTGACCTCAATGTGCGCGCAGCTGGCTCTTTGGTTAGAGCTCTTAGCTTATTTAATTTGATCTGGTGACTTTGTTTGACATTTTGAACTTGTGCATTACTTTGAAGAACTTTGATTTCTGTATTGAACTTTGTATTTTTTGCGTCTCATCTTTGTAGGTGTTTTTTTTTTGGTTTTTTTGTTCCGGGGCATTTGTTATTCTAGGTCGTTCTTTTTCTTTGTTTTGCACGTGTCTTCTTTCCTACGCACCGTTTGGTGATCCAGGTGTATTAGGGATACGGATGTGGGTGATGAAAGAAAGATAGCTAAATGTGATTATGTGGGTGTTATGTAGGCTCCAAATAGGGTTTGGCATGGTAGTGGGGATTTGATTTTGGATGTGACAAAGGAATTGGAACAGGGAGGGGTCCATATTTGTTGGAGGCTGTGAAAGAAGCCTTTCTTGGGTCATTAGTATGCAATTTCTTCCAATATTAATTATATATCAGTATTTGAGATTATAAACCGAATTGTGGCCAATGAGTTGGTTGAGGTACTATAGCGAATATAGAAAAATTAATATAGCCCAAAAATACGAAACCTTGAAATCATTTTTTATGTGGCTGAGTCTGAAAACTGTAATATCCAATACATTGCTTTTTTGCAAGACGTTACCATAGACTCAAAAGTTACTTATAGTGATTAGAGAACAGATCTGAGATATGCTTGGACTAAGGACTCTGATGAGCATCTTGGAGGAAGACGGTTGCATAGGACTGATCATAATAAACCCGACGCCTTGGAGGGTGATTCTGCGGGATATTTAGTCAAGTGGGATAGGCTATAGTGTTAAATGTTAGATCTCTATCCCTTACGCCGCTGGAGGGACTTGGGAGGCGAGATCCAATCTTCCAACCGATGTCTTGGAAATCCTAATGCTTCAAAACCGATGCATTCTCAGTGGGTGTGGCCCTATCCTTGGTGGGAACTTGCAAATAGCAGTGGGGGATTCCAATTCTTAAGATCTCTCTTGTCATCTGAAGGATCTTGGTAGGGGGTCAATAGTGAGCAATGTGCATCCTTTGCCAGTTAACGACGGTTGTCCCAACGAGGCGCTTGCCATAAAGTCAGTTGTGCCAATTGAAGTGAAAAAATGTCTTTGGGTGGTGGTGGTCCTCGAGGTCCTGTGTTGTGGTAAGAGCCGGGATGGGTTAGAAGAGTTGGTACATTGGGTAATTACGAAGTGGCTTTGATCTTGATCAGGGTAGTGGAAACAGAGGAGCCATAACGCTTTCTTGTTAAAGCCGCCCAGGCCGTTAGCAACTTGACTTCTGGGGCTTGAACATCTTCTGTCCTGAGGAGGGTCCAACCTGTTGAGAGCCAGTAAATGAATCAACTGGTTGAAAACTTGAGTGGCTTATCGGATACTTTGGCTGAAGGTTCTTGATGACCTAGCCTTCCGTTTACCGTAATCTCAGTTTAGCACGACTGTGAATCTTCCGGCTCAGCGTTGTCGTGTTCGATTGGTCATATTTGTAGCAGCCTTCTCCTCCAACTATTCTAGAAAATAGGAATTTTTCTTCGATCTTCACCTTAGCTTGGTGGCGTACTAGTTCACGGAGACCACGACAGGGACAGCTGGAATTGTACCTGTACGACTTTAAGGAACTCGTGTTTTGATATATTCCAAATCATCGAGCTTGGCTTGATTCAGGATCTTGAAGCCACCTGGATGGATGGGGTGTCCAAAATCATTAGGGAACACCTGAAAGATGAATAGGCTCTTTTTGGTCTCAGATTCTTCGTAGTTTTTAAGGACCTATGTGGGTGGAGTGGATTGGGTATAAGCAGGTTCTGGCGGAGGTGGTCTTTCTGGGATCTTTCAGTTCTTGAACCTTGGGCACAATCCTAAGGGTGTCGGGACTTTAAATCGTTCGGCTTGGGCGAAGTCTGGCGCCTTGTAAATCTCATAATTAGCAACACGACGGCCATCTTCGAACTGGGAATTTTTCGGGATACATTACTCTTGACCAACTCTTCTAGTTGCTGCCATCCCCTTTTTTTCCGCGTCTTCAGTACTTGACAGAGGAGGGAGCTTGTTGTCGGTAGCATCGCACGTTCTTTCACTCCCCGTGCATGACTCGAGGTTGAGGTTTTTTTCCCTTAGGGTGCCTGCTTTCTTTTTTCAGCTCCCCAATGACTACTTACTTGGGCATCAAAGGCGGAGGGAATTCCAGACTCGGAGCAGTATTCTAGAATAGCGTTCAAAGCTGTTGTTTCGGGATGTTTGCCAATGGGAAGTTGTCTATGGTGATCAGGAGCGCGCGTGGTTTTAGCGGTCGTTGTTACTCATGTCCTTTAGGGAGGATCCCGGCAGAGACAAGTTGCGGTCTTTCTATCTTGGATCATTGACTGAAATCGAAGTGAAATTACACTTTAGGAACCCAAGAAACAAAAGAGACGTGTGGATCTCGATTTCTTACTCTTAAGAACAAACCTAATCAGGTCTTGAGTTCTGGACATAAGGAAACTGAAATCAATGGAAAGTAGACTTGGGTGGTTTATGGGCTAAGTGGACGGCTTATAATTATGATTTAAGGTGGCTAGAACTCAGAGAGAAGCAGTATTCAAACCTACGGATGGCCTATTTCAGAAATTAAGGACCTTTAGTATACCTATACCGGGCCACTATGAAATTGAATGGGGCCCTTGTGCACTTGAAGTCAAAGATTATCTAGGGTTGGGCTCTATGTATACGAACCTAGTTAGTTTTTATCAGGTAGTCTTAGAGTGAGGAATGTGTTGTAAAGCGAACCTAATTACAGATTCCAAGGCTCTTGGGAGTTGAAATTAATTGAACCTACTTCAGATTTAAGGTTCTTTGAATTGAGACATTGAAAGATGCCAATTTCAGATTTAAGGTTTTTGATTGGAATTGAATTGAACCTTTTAGGTTTAAGGTTCAAGTTGTCGAATCTCTCAGAACACTTAAGATTCCTGATGGATTGAGTAGAACCTCGTCAGATTCTACTAGGTCGAATGGAGTTCTGAATAGAAGGTTGGCAATTGGAATGGGCCTAATGGACATCATCGAACTTCAGCTTGAAGCGCAATAAGATTTTAAGGAGAACTGGGTCTTAGTTAAAGAATTATTGGACTGAAACGAATAGAGTCACAAGTTAACAAGCACATTGATATGAAACACAAATCCAATTTTTCATTGCACTTAAGGGTCCAGGATCAATAGTGACCTATTTAGGATCCGGTCTTGGTTAAGTCTGATAGAGTGGTATACCTTCGGAGCCTGAAGGAAGTAGAGCTTTGAGGTCCAATTTTCACCACCATGAACAAACATTGGGATGTCAATGGCCGAGATACCCCTTACACCGCATATCTATACATCGTGCATACGCTGAGCATGGGGACGGGATGGGACTTACCTTAGGCCATTGTAGTGATCTCCATTAACACACATGAAACAAGGTAAAAATCCACCCCTTAAGGTGATCTCGAGCATGACAGCCCATGATTGAGACCAAGGTGCCTAGGACATGAACCCTATTCGCAGGGTCCACAAAGCAAATTCAATTGACTATTGAAATATGGAACTACGAGACTCTTCAAGTGCTGTCCACTCACCAAATGTGATTATCCCCAGTGAGTCGCCAAAACTGTGGCTTTCGCCCCGCCTTAGGGGGGCGTTGACCCTCAGCTTCAAGTGTCATTGGGTGTGAGCCATGGAAAATCCGCAGTGAATGCGGTTGGGCCGTGTTTGTCGAAATATGACGGAGGATGCCACCATGTGGATAGATGAGTGCCATATAATTGGTTAGTCACGGACCATCTTGGCGAGAACATTTAGGTGCCGCGGAAACTTATGTTCGAGCCCACAAATTCAGGTCCATAGTAATCTCATCAAAGTGTGGGGTATCGGGTACATGGTATCCGTGGATCATAGTTCTGTTAACCCAATTGGCGAGCTGGCTCTCTGGAGTGGATCTAGGTCAAGGCCTCTCTCAGGTTCTCACCTTCGTAGTTCTCAACGAGTTATAATTATATTGGAATTTCAAGAAATAACGTACATTTAGGTACGGTTTGAGAAGCGCATTAAATCTTCTAGGTAGGGGTTTGCTAATTCAATGTTACACCAACCAAAGACATCTCTACCATGGACAAATGGCGATCAATCTTTGATTGTTAGTCAATAATATTTAACGAGGTGCTTGACAGAACGTCTGGGGTCGTTGCCATGGTGTATCTGAACATTCAATGTGTGTGATATACATCGCAAGTTGAATGGCGGCTGTGGGTTATCGTTTAAGGTAACAATTAGGTGATTACAAGGGTGATGATAGTGGTGGTTGAATATATTATATTACAGATACATGTACAGATAGGGCAAAGAATAGTTAAAGCCTATGGAATTCAGTAATAGCATGTGCTGTCCTTCTTCACACTTGTCAACTGCAAAGTATCTAAATTGTTAGAATGTGTGGTTATAGACTAACCGGATAATACGTCCTTATGCGCGTTTGATATTGTCTCATGTTTGAGTACAAACAGAACCATAGTAGGTATTTATGACGAAGAGACAGGGTATTATAATAGTATTGGAGTATTGGTTGACAAGATGATTGGAAGATAATAATAATAAGTGTTAATCCGACTTACTTCGCACTGCTAAAGAAATAGAAAAAGCCAAAAGACCTATAGGAAATCTATTCGTAAAACACACACATTAAAGAAAAATCTACTATATTAGCATGAACGATTGAAACAAGTCTGGTAGTTTCTACATTTGTTTTTGAATTCTTATTTGAATTAAAAACTCTAAACAATGTTAATCAAATGGTAACGTAGAGACTAAAGGAATTAAAACAAAGAGTGAAATAAGGCTTTTTGGTAGAGTAATCTCAGATTATACCACCTTAAGATTCGCGGTTACTGTGTGGATATCGAAAGAGAATCGATGCTTTGAATTAGAGAACAGACTGATGTTTAAGATGCTCTTGACGAGAGAGAGAGAGGAGTAGACGTAGTTCTCGGGAATTGTATGAGCGGAGTGGCCTGTGTCGGACTGGAGCAAGGACAGGGTGTAATAATTATGAGGCTATGTCGGCAATTAAACGAGAGCAGGAAAAACGCCTGCGTATAACCGATACAGGAGGAGCGTATATTACGCTGCCTTCCTGCGATATACGCTCATAGTGGCGATATATACGCTGGCTCACTTTCCATAAAATTTTGGCAATTTCAGCTGCGTGTTTCCGGAGTATTTCTAATTATTGAATGGTATTTTCTGCGTATTCTGCGTATTTAACATTGCAAATTCATGTAGAAAGATCAAGAAAAATCAAGAAAAAGAATTTAAAAATACTGCTTTTGGTCGGATTTCGGAAAATGTGACTTTGAATCATGATGAAAACAAAAAGCAGGCAATGGAGAAGATCGCCGCGTAGCGTAACATTGTTGATGAGAAAGCCTTTTGTAGGTTTTATCTTCGAGAAATACCGAAAGAATAAGATAATTTTTGCCTTTGTCTTTTTGACCTTTGCTCAAAGATATGTTCGCGATACGTTAGCCTTCTACGTATCTTCACTTTAATTGTGGAGTTCAAAGCATCTTGTTCTGAGTCCGAAACAAAGCGCGAGGACGTCGGTAGTGTTCATTCACGGGATTACTCCATTTGGAGTGAGACATTATTCAGGTGTCGGTACAGCAAGTGCAAGGACATTCTGCAGAAGTCCGAGATCGAAGTAGGCTGAACGAAGGCCAGCGGGCTTGGTCCGGCCCTGGTTCGGACGAAGAGACAGATCCACGCTTCCGAGGGAGCGGTGGAGGCACGCAGCTGGTAACCAGAAGAAGACCAGGCTTTCTAATCCAGCCGAAACAGGTACAAAATTTTTCCTCTGATGGTGCCTAGGATACAGGGTTCTCCAAGGCGCAATCATCAAGTCTGCATATGCCAGGTCCCTTGGTGCCAGCTACTCTGTCTGCCGTCAGACGAAGTCTGGAGTCGGTTGGTATTCGCCCTCGAATGGAGGTATGTCCAGCCAGGATTCAGGGTGTGCGAACAAGAAGTAACGGTAGCGCTCCAGAGCGAGTTGGAAGACAAAGTCCATAGTGGGTGCGAAGTAATAATCACTACATGATCATCAGGCCATGCAGGAGCAGAAGTAGTAGGGTGTAAGGCTCTAAAGACAGAAGAGTGTAAGGCTCTAAGGAAAGAAGTTGCCTAGTAGCTGAAGAAGGGTCTCTTAGATCATCTCCTAGATAAGAAGGGTAAGGGAGACGAGAAGCCGAAGCAAGCTGAATCAGGTGGTCCGCCACCACCCCCGGCCAATGCGAAGGTGATCAACATGATAAGTACGTGGTGGGTCCGAGATATGTGGTCTCACCTATTCAGCCGCTAAGAGGTTCGCCAAGAGCGCCACGGTGAATCATATTGTACCTGGAAGTCTAATGTCCGAGCAAGAGAAGAAGTTGCATGAAATGACCATCACCTTCGATGGAGGTGACCTGGAAATGGCTGAGCATGATGACACCTAGCTATCTCGCTATATGTAAGCAACTTCTGCATGAAGAGAGTACTGGTAGACAATGACAGTTCGGCCAATATCATTTTTAAGAAGGCGTTCCTGAAAATGGGACTCCAAGAAGAAGACATCATCAAGAACCCGAGAGCCCTTGTCGGGTTCAGCGGAGAAACTCAATACACCTTGGGAGAAGTCACACTTGTTACCTGGGCCAAAGGTGTAAACATTACATCTAGGTTCAATGTCGTGGATTGCCCCTCTGCATATAATGTTATTCTTGGCACACCATGGTTACAWAAGATGAAAGCAATCCCGTCTACCTATCATCAGGTTCTGAAGTTCCCATCCCCTTGAGGAGTCCTCATAATCGAAGGAGAAAGAAAGACTGCAAAAGAATGCTATAGCCAAAGCATGAAGCCGAAGGCGGAATCCATCTAGCAATCAAAGCTGGGCTCGGCACCACCCAAGCCAAAAGAATGTCAATTAGATGAAGTGGTGCTCAACCCAGCAAAACCCGACTAGGTGGTACAACTTGGAGCCAACCTGTCACCTGAACAAAGAAGCCATATCGTAGAATAACTCAAAGCAAATGCAAATTGTTTCGCCTGGTCGCACAAAGACATAATTGGTATTGACCCAGAGATAATCACTCACAAGCTAAATGTAGATCCCTCTATGAAGCCRGTGAAGCAGAAACGAAGGAAATTCGCACCTAAAAGGAACCAGATTATCAATGAAGAAGTGCAGAAACTGTTGGAAACTGGTAAAATCTGAGAGGTGAAGTACCCTGAATGGCTAGCTAACGTAGTCGTCATCAGCAAGAAGAACGGCAAGTGGAGAGTGTGCATCGATTTCACGGACCTGAACAAAGCATGCCCCAAGGATCCCTTTCCATTGCCCCCACATCGACGCCATGGTAGACGCTACAGCTGGGCACGAAATGCTGACATTTCTAGATGCGCATTCAGGGTATAATCAGATCCTTATGCATCCCGAAGACCAAGAGAAAACCACATTCGTGACAGACAAAGGTGTATACTACGTACTACAAAGTAATGCCCTTCAGGTTGAAGAACGCATGTGCCACATATTAGAGATTGGTAAACAAGATGTTCTAGGATCAGCTAGGTGACACCATGGAGGTGTATATTGATGACATGTTGGTGAAATCGAAGCTTTCAGCCGATCATGTTACACATTTGCAGCAGACATTTCAGGTACTCCGGAAACATAGAATGAAATTAAATCCTACTAAATGTTCTTCGGAGTCTATGCAGGCAAATTCTTAGGTTACATTGTCACACAACGGGGAATTTAAGCATGCCCGGATCAGGTCAGTGCAGTGATCAACATCAAATCACCAACCAACCTAAAAGAGGTACAGAAACTAACAGGTAGGGTGGCCGCACTGAATCGTTTCATCTCAAGGTCGTCAGACAAATGCCATCTGTTTTACAATGTATTACGAAAAAATAAAGGTTTTCAATTGACTAGTGACCATGAAGTGGCCCTTCAAGAGCTGAAACGTTATTTGATGACGCCCCCTACTAAAGAAACCNGGGGAATTTAAGCATGCCCGGATCAGGTCAGTGCAGTGATCAACATCAAATCACCAACCAACCTAAAAGAGGTACAGAAACTAACAGGTAGGGTGGCCGCACTGAATCGTTTCATCTCAAGGTCATCAGACAAATGCCATCTGTTTTACAAYGTATTACGAAAAAATAAAGGTTTTCAATKGACTAGTGACCATGAAGTGGCCCTTCAAGAGCTRAAACRTTATTTGATGACGCCCCCTACTRAAGAAACCGGAACCAGGTGAGTTGTTACTGTTATATCTAGCTATAAGCAGYCAAGCGGTAAGCGTTATGTTAACCCRGGAAGCTGAAAGCCAACAGCTTCCCATATACTACGTCAGCAAATCACTTTTAGATGTAGAAACACGGTATTCCTCACTCGAAAAACTCGTTTTAGCCCTTGTAACTACATCTAAGAAGTTGAGGCATTATTTTGAATCCCATCCCGTTGTTGTTATGACTAACTATCCTGTGAAGGCAGTGCTCAGGAAACCTGAATTGTCTGGTCGAATGGCCAAGTGGGCAATAGCACTAAGCAGCTATGACATCAGGTACCACCCAAGAACGGCGATCAAAACACAAGCTCTCGCAGATTTTGTGGCAGACTTCAGTCCTGACCTAGAACAGATAGTTAAAACCGAAGCTGAATAGGTAAACCAGGTTACAAGTAAGGGTACTTGGGACCTATATGTAGACGGTTCATCCAACTTCAGAGGAGCTGGTCTAGGTATAGTCCTGAAGGTCCACAGGGGGACAAGATAGTCCAAGCCATTACTTGCAATTTTAAATCCACTAACAACGAAGCGGAGTACGAAGCTTTGATTGCAGGTTTTATGTTGGCCAAAGACCTAGGAGCTACCAACTTGAACGTGTACTGCGACAGCTTGCTCGTAGCTAGCCAGGTGAATGGTGAATTTGCGGCCAAAGAATCCAAGATGGCAGCCTATCTAGAAGTTGCGAAGGCCAAAGCGTCCGAGYTCCTGTCATTCAAAATCACCCAGATCCTAAGAGACCAGAATTCACAAGCTGACGCATTGGCCAACCTGGGATCCGCACTCAGGAAATCCAAGTTCACATCCGTCCCATTAGCACACTTGTCYAGCCMAACAAYCTCCWGGAAGGAACCTGTCATGAGCACATTAGAAGCTRAAGCTAGCAGTTAGGTAAAGCCCATCCTGGATTACTTGATGAATGACACCTTGCCAGACGACAAGCTGGAAGCACGGAAGCCGAAATTCAAAGCGTCCCGTTATTCAGTTATTCATGGAGTCCTGTTCAAAAAATCAACCAAGTGGCTAATGCATAGATGCCTAACTGAAGCCGAATGGCCAAAGATCCTCCAGGAATTCCACGATGGTGAATTCAGAGCCCATGTTGCAAGAAGATCGCTAGCCAACAAAATACTCACCTACGGATACTACTGGCCCTCCATCCGAAGAGATGCACATGACTATGCAAAGAAATGCCCCAAATGTCAGAGGCACGAGAACATGACGCACAAGCCAGCAGAGCAACTGCATCCTACCTTAACCCCTTGGCCCTTCATGAGGTGGGGGATGGATATAGCGGGCAAATTGCCTCAAGCTCTAGGGAAACGTGTTTACATGCTCACCATGACGGATTACTTTTCTAAATGGATCAAAGCTGAAGCATTCAGCCAAATCCGACATAGAAAGGTCATACACTTCATCCGGACCAACATCATCTACAGGTTCGGAGTCCCTTCAGAGATCATTTGCGACAACGGTTCGCAATTCATAAGTGACAAGACCCGCAGCTTCTGCCAAGAATGGAACATCACACTCACGATGTTCACCCCCAGATACCCGCAAGCAAATGGATTGGCAGAATCAAGCAACAAGCTTATCAGCAACGGTATCAAACGAAGGTTGGAAGCTGCAAATGGAAAGTGGACAAGGAGTTGCCCAGAATACTTTGGGCCAATAGGACAACACCTAGAACATCTACGGGTCACACCCCCTTCTCACTAGTTTACGGCTACAAAGCTGTGATCCCAGCTAAAGTACTCACACCTTCCGTCAAGTACGGTCTAATCACACCCGACGACAACGACCTAGAACTATCTAGCAATCTGGACACGATCGAAGAGCTCAGAGAAAATGCACTCATATGCATGGCAACGTACCAAGGCATAGTTGCGAAAAGTTTCAACAAGAACGTGAAAACGAAGGTGTTCAGACCTAGCGATTGGGTTCTAAGGAAAGTCTTTGCAAATACTCAAGAACTCAAGGCAGGTAAGCTAGGTACCCAATGGGAGGGACCGTACCAGATTGAGAGAGTCGTAGGCAATGGAGCATACCGCCTGGTCACCCCCGAAGGCATCCCAATTCAACGAAGCTGGAATGCAACCAATCTGAAGCAATACTACTTCTAAGTCACACGTAAGTATCTCCAACGTTATCTGTTTAATTCTCATACGTAAAATACTAAGTTATTTTCGCAACCTGTAGAGGCTTTGAACGCCAGGTCCAACGGGTTCAAACCCCAGATTCACGGCCTCAATCGCCAGATTCAACAGACTCGAACACGAGATTCACGGCTTCAACCGCCAGGTTCGCGGCTTCAATCGCCAGGATCAACGGGTTCAAACACCAACTTTGACGGCGTCAAACGCCGGTTCACGACTTCAGACGCCAGGTTCAAAGGGTTCAAGCACCAGTCACGACAGATTCAGGCACCGAGTACCACCGGGTTATAAGCACCAGAATCCACGAAAACAGACAAAGTCATGTCATCGTCGATCTCACAGGTACGCTAGTCATAGTTCTATGAATTCCATATGTAATAGCTAAGCATTATTAAACTACGTAACTTTGCAAAGGAATCTATGATACAAGCACACATGCAGAAGAAAATCAAAGCAATGTAAATCACAACATAAACACAGAACCACAACATTTTATTTACTAAGCAAAAGTCTTCATAAGAAACAAAGTTCAAAAGACACACTTGACCCATTGGCCAGTGGTAAAATCAACATAAAAACCATGTTCATGCAAAAGACACGTTGGCCTCTAGACCAACAATAAATCCAAGCTATAATATTTAAACTGTCATTGAAAATTCTAAGCTAAGCTAAGGAGTCTCCTCGACGATCTCCACAGACCCCTTAGACTTCTGAGTAACAGAAGTGTTTTCCTTGCTAACGTCATTCAGGTTCCCTTCCTGGTTGTCCCCTTCAGCTTCCACATAATCTCTGTGTTCTGAAGCTGCAGTGTCCTTGTTGCCTTCAGCTTGCTCAGCTTCCTTCTTCATCTTAACTGACCACAAACTTTGATCGGACCTGCCTTAGCAATGTACCTATCAACCAGCTTCTTGCAGTCGTCCTTGGTGGCACCTTCGTGGTACACCTCACACGCCATCTTAGCTCTCCCCCTGAAGACAGCAACTGATTCCACATCCAAGATTTCTTCATTCAGCCGATGAATCTCCTGGTTTAAGTCCCCGATATGCAAGTCTCTATCTTCCACCTCCTTCACCTTCACTGCATACTTAGCATCGAAAGACTTCTTTTGAGCGGCAAGAGCCTTTTCCTTGTCCGAACTAGCGGCCTTCAACTTCTCCTTCAAAGCTTTCACCTCGCCTTCCAGCTTTACCACGTTCTGAATCATAGATTTGGTAACGAGAGACACTTGCAGAGCCTGAAAAAAGCCAACAACAAACTCAGGAATCCATCATATACACCCCAGACACAAAAAGGGAAATTCGATCTATACCTGAAGTAGATGCCCAATCCCCTGGTTGACCAAAGCCTCTATGTCCTTCTTCTTCAACCGGGAAGTAGCAGCTGGCATTAACAGTTCTTCAACCCCTCCAGCATCAATTATCATAGGGACCACAGGTGGCCTGTTTATCTTGAAAGGTTCCACTATAGTCACATTATCAGTCTCGACTGAACTCATTGTGCCATGTTCCCTCTTCCTTTTAGCTGCTCTTTCTTACATCTGAGCACCAGTCAGTTGAACTCTCCTCCCTAAACAAATCAATATAACCCAATCAAAGCCTGACAACCAATGAGACAATGGAAAACACAAACTCATAATACTTACTCGAAGTAATAGCTGATTACAATTCAGGCGCAATCTGGAACTTCTTTTCCGCAACTGGTAATTCCTTGAACCTCTGTACTGCTCCTGAACCCGATTCTTCTACTTCCACGTCCAAACCTACAAAACAAAACAAGTAAGAAGACATCAAGGAAACATCGTCATTATTAAGCAGAATTAGCTAAAAGAAAGTGAAATTCAATCGATCAACACATATGCATATATGTTTTCTTACACTCTTTGACGACGCGTTTTATGACGCGCCTAGAAAATGCCGAGTGCAGAAGTACTTGCGTCTATAGGAGTAGGATTTATCCTTGAAGATGCATGCAATTCTGGACTTGAGTTTACGAAAACACTCAAGGATGACGAGTACGCTTACTACAGTGTTTCCAAGCTCTGCAATACACTCAACGATGGAATATATCATTGCCAACTCTTGGTCGGCAATAAGAAAGTTTTCTCCTGATCCTCGATCAAACACAACGGTGGTTAGTTTGGGCAACCAGAAGGACTGTAAACTATCCCAACCGTTCGAATGCCCTCGGGTTAAAGCTAGAAAACCTTTTTCAGCTTAGTTTCAAGTTTAGGACAGTACTAACGTCGGAGTTGCGAATTCGACATACACGAGCAGAATCGAGATCTGATCAACAGATACTAAGGTCACAGTGATCCAAAAATCTCTTTCGTTTAATCGTAATGAGAAAGTCGTTCGATGTGATTTTGTTGTAAGGGATTAGCAGCCGCTCGGGTCTTTCTGCAACTCTCTGTTGGTGGGGGTCTGATGGAAATCCCATGCTGCCTAGAATCCTGTTTGTCGTGTACAGTCCGTTATGAATATCATAATGATGATCAGTACTTGCGTAGTTTGTCTTCTTCAGATCTTGATTAGTTGTTGTGCTTACATTAGTACAGTACACATCTAATCTAAAAAATTGTGATGCAATGAACATAGCACTTATTAATGTGGCAGTTTGACATTACAAGTATTATTTTCTGTATGTAATGTTTGTCTTTTAAACTTTAAAAATTCCCAAACTCTAACATCTAATTTGTGTTGGAATCAAAATGTTTTATGGCGGTAACAATATGATTCAGGATATAGTTCAATTCCATCCTTGCAAGAATCTCAATTAGTTATATTCTGTTAGAGGGATGGCCTTGCACTCTTCCTCTATGGCCATTTTTTTTTTAAATATGGAGGTGATTACGACCGAAAGGGACTCGGTCGGTGATGCAGCAAGATTTTAATATAAAAATAATTTGTGTGAATTACGACCGAAAGGGTCTAGGAGTCGTAATCGGTAATTATATTAAAAAAGAAATGGGAGTTTTAGCTTGTGACCGAATGGCGGCGTTATTACGACGGTTGAAATCATGTCTGTCGAGCAGTATACGACCGAACCATTCGGTCGGTAACTCCGCACGTGTACTCATTTGAGGGATATTGAATTAAAACTTAACTCGACGATTTTCGGTCGGTATTCGATATGCCCACCCATTTTCAACATCGGTCGGTGTGTGCACAAGCTTTCATGTATAACGAACCGGAAAAATAACGTCACTCGGTACCACTAAATTGATAGGTATATCCTTCCAAAGATAGTCATCCTTCGCGATCGATATGGGCTGGTCGAGTCGGTCGGTACCCTTACGAGAGTCCGAGTAAGTCGGTCGGTAAGATTTTGCGATTACACGGATATGGACTGGCGAATGATATTAAGACAACTGTTAACTTATGAACTCCGTAATTTTACGATAATATTATTCTGTCTTTTTATCGGTAATTCACTTTACTCCATTAGAAAGACAAGCCGACGATAAATGAATCATTAGTGAAGGAATTCGATGGTTAGGTTCGGCCGAAGCATTTATCTTGATGTTGTATTTGTGCACTTATAATTTTATAATGAGTATAACTCGTTTGCTACGTATATAAATACTACTAAAATTTTCAGTTGGTCCATCTATTATGCGTTATACGATTCATATCTTATTATTGTTTCTTTCTTTAGTTTACGTCCTCTTCCTTTCTCTTTTTCAATCTTATCAATGTATTTGTTCAGTTGAATCTTTTTTAGTGTTAACTTAGATTATGCAAGTGTTTCATGTGAAAATTATACTTTACATTATTCATCTTTTTTAATTAGTTATTAATTTGCGAAATCTTCAATTAGAGAAATGCCATATATATTGCTTATATTTTTAATTTGTTGAATTTATGCAAAATTGAAATTGAAAAGAAGTCAAAAGAGATATAAGGTTTTTTTTAATATTTTAAAATAAATATAGTCAAGGATTATGTAGTTTATTTCATGATGGGATCATTTCAGTGGTTATGGTGGATTTTTGTTTATGGGGGCCACATCTTCCTCCTGCCTTTCACTATAGATATTAGATAATTTAAAGAAATCGCGATATATTTAATAGTAGATAATTAAAAAGGCAAAAATCACTGAGTAGAGTAGCCCGTTAAATGCGGGGATAATAGGCCGCAGATTGTGCACACTTCTGCCCAGTACTCCCATCCCCTAATTGCTCGGAATGAACTTTGGCATGGGAAAACTAACGGCCCGACATATATGGAGTCCTTCACTTGTTTATGCAAATATTCTAGCAAGGACTTAAACGGGTTCGGCGAAGTATCTGATAAAGAGTGCTGTGTGTAATGTATGACTTACTCGTTTCGAGTTTATACACACACTCCAGACACTATCACCAAATGCTAAACAAGCTGATGAATTCTAAATTACATGAACAACCCAAATTAACTAATAAACTGAACATCATAAATGTATCCCCGGCAGAGGAGACTGGATCTAAAGTCTTTCCCACCATAATGGTGACGCGTGTCCTGACGTTTTGGACTTTTTACTAGGGAGATTCACTTAAAGCTATTATCTTAATGTGATTGTGTGGATCCAAACCTCGCCAACTGTATGCGTTTTTCGGTCCTGTTTCTATAAGCGCACATGATTTAGGATCTACTTAAGCATACTTAGTCAGAGACTAGCATTCATACTGGATTCGTTGTGTTTAGGTCTTCAAATTATTATATAGTGTTTGTGAGTCTTCAATAACGACTTTGCAGAAGGGCA
>SNQN01001514.1:0-18948 GCA_008642245.1 Bassia scoparia | reverse complement strand
GTTACCTGTAGTCATCAAAGCGGATTTAATAGCTGAAGGAGACCAATTAGGATGAAGAGATTTCACATAACCAGCAGCGCCTGTCACATGAGGGCATGACATTGATGTTCCGGATAATATTGAATAACTARCCTTCCTTGTATCTTCSSGGACTWGTGATRGAGAAGCAGCAGGAGAAAAYGCCGCTAAGATTTCTACTCCGGGTGCTGTGATATCAGGCTGTTACATGATAACAAACATCGAAAATCAGACGAATCATAGAATATATTCACACAAACAAACACACACACAAACACCAAGATTACCTTCAGGATATCAGAAACAACAGTATTAGGCCCTCGAGAAGAGAATGAAACCACAACTGGAGCATAAGTGTCATTAAAGGATTCGCTCTTCAAAATATTTGCCCTCGGATTTCTGCCCAAAAAGGATGTGTATGTCAATGTTGAATTGTTTGATAGAAAGAAATGCTAGAAAAATGAGGTCAAAATGGTAACGTACTTTGTGGAATTAAGGTAGGATAACACGGCCTCGAATTCATTGGACTTTAAGCATGTTGCAGGTATAGGTGTAATCGAAGAGACGTCATCAGAAAAAGAAAGCGACAATACCCCAAGGGCACCCGCGTTAATACCTTCAAGGACACCATAATCACTTGTATCATTACAAACTACTATCTTTCCTTTCACTAACTTTTCGTCTAGACAACCTGGGAGACATTGCCTGCACAAAACAAGATCAGATCAACCAGAAATTGAGACGATATGTAATGGATTAGAGACATGATAGCACTTTAAAAAGAGTATTGGAGAAAGGCGAGAAGATTACGTTGCTTCTAGCTCGGAACAGCTTCTTGATGCTCGTTTCCCGTATACTAYAGGAACCAAATCTCTTGTTGAATTGAAGGAGTTGATAGAATTGCCCTACAAAGCGAGCCAACAATGTTTACATTTGTTGAATTGTTCAGATAAAAAATTATAGGTCTTGATGGTCAATTGGATTACTACTTACAATTGATGTTTTTCCATTACCCAAGACAACTTTATCAAGTATCCGACGATCAATCGAACTTGCTGCAACAGAGAAGAGCCAAGGTGCAACACTTGATACGCTACCAGCACCACTCCCTTCATTTCCGGCAGACTGYACAGTAAGTATTCCCTTCTGTGTCGCATGGAAAGCACCTATAGCAATACTATCTTGAGATATATCAATTGCAGATGATCCTCCGAGGGAAACCGAAATCAAGTCAACCCCGTCAGCAATGGCTTCATCAAAAGCAGCAAGGATATTCGCATCCAGACATTGTGCATTATCATCGCAGACTTTGTACGCAGCGATTCTAGCAGAAGGTACCGCTCCTCTTGCAGATCCTTCTGCTAAACCATAAAAACTTGCATGATCAACAACGCTACCAGCTGCTGTTGAGGCAGTGTGGGTTCCATGACCAACAGCATCTCTCACGGAATCAAAACGAGTCCTCGCTCCAATAAGCTTRCTGCAACATGTCAATTTTTATATGCATAAATATGTAGATKATGATAATAATATAAATAGAAAACAATAATAGACAAAGATTATTACTTATTGCAGGTGAAATTCTTTCCRCCCTGACAAACGCCTCTCCATTTTTTAGGTGGAGGACCGAACCCATCRTCRTTAAAACTAGGAGATTCAGGCCATATTCCGGTGTCAAGGACACCAATTATCACATCACTCTGAGCACCCTTATTTCTAGACACCACAGACTCAGTGAGTCCTATAAAATCCCACGACCTCGTCGTTTGAAGTTTAAGTGTCTTACTAGGAAACACAGACACTACTCCTTTCATACCTGTCCCAAAGAGTAACATAACAAAATATCAATAATAGTTCCATTTGACGACTATTTAACCTATAATTATAGTTATTTGTAGCGCAAGCTGATAGCGTGCGGTGGCAATTTTTTTTATTACGATATAGATAATCTTTTTACTAATACTGTAATAAAAATTGGTGATTTATCCTCAAAAAAATTGAAATTAATATATAGAATTGCAGTAATTTTTCTAATTATTTATGGTATTTAGAACTATAAGAAATACGTAAATTATTTCTTAGTTTTCAAAATAATTCTATTAATTAATGTCAATATATTTTTCAAATAATTTTCTATTTTTGATGCTTGTTTTTTTATGTCAACTTGATTTTATATAGATAAAGTGAAAAACTCTTCTTTTATTCTATGGAACATGTAAATTAAGAGATATTGAAATAAGGTCAAAATTTCGTAAATTATGTTTTTGTCAAGGGTAGAAAGTATTTTTCATAGGCGGGCACATTGCTCCCGCCATTGACTTATATGATTAATGATTAGATCGCTTTGCGACTCTTACTCTTGAGATTTTGCTCATACTTTTCTTCGTTAGCCTTGCATGTAATTCCATTGCAACTCTTTCTTATAGTCTTTTGATACAAAGGACATACTTCCGGCGTAGCAATAAGTTGAAGCAAATATAAAAAGTGGAAATTAGAGTCCAATTATCCAACGTCAGATTAACTATACAGCCATATAATCACATGTAAATATTCAATACATACCATATAATCATTACTGGATTTTTGTCAAAACTTTGTTCAACTGAATCCCCAAGGTGGTAGCTTTCTTCTTAGTAATGTAGCGAGTTACTCGCATTTGAAATGAGCATCCATGTAATACTATATAACCTACAACCTATTTAGAACGATGTAAAAAATAGATCATTTTGTCACTAGCACAATATTGTATGTTTAAAGCTGCTCATCCATAATGTAACATCATATACAACATTAATGATTAATTAGGTGAACAAAAAAAAACAACCATAACTTAATTACCTTTTTCTAATACAAATCATGAATTCATGATTGCATAGAGTATTGGTTGATAGGAAATTAACGAAACGAGGATTATTTGAAGATGAACTAACAACACAAAGTGATAGCATTCATGATATTTTTGCCATTAATGCTTTATTTGTGATTATAATGAAAAGGTAAGGAACCTTTTAGTGTAACTTTATAAAGTAGATTAAAATAGTACAAAGAAAATACATTTTGCAAATTTATACAAAATTAAAATAACAGTGATAATTGATTCAAATCTAAATAAGATGTAGAGCATTCTTCTATAGGGACATTCTCTATGTAATAATCTTTTGAGTATAATTATTATTCGCTGTATTGTTAGCATAGTAAATTAGATTCTGGATTTGTTTTTTTAAGAGCATGTATAATACGCATATTTGGTACTTTCTGGAACTCTTTAAAGATATTGAAAATGGTAATGGAGGATAATCAGATTTGATCTACTTTCTAATTAAGGAGACAAATTCAAATTCAGGTTTTATTTATTTATTGTTATACTTCCAATAAGAGGAGCAGATTCAATTATTTAGTGGTAGTTAGGAAGTGCATATATTATAGTTATTTGCATTTGTTACAACTTGTGATTCAATTGTTGTTATAAATGTGCAGGGACAAGAACAAAGATTTAACTCAAGTCACGAAAATAAATCTCTCAGATATTGCTTTTGATGAAAAATCAAAATACAAGGGATTTACCACAATATTGTTTTGCCATTTTGGCCTGTGTTTATAGATATTGTAATGAATGAATATACAAGGTCTGAATATCAATAATGTTAAAAATTTACTAGCAAGCTACGATTGTAATCCTAAATGTGTTGAACCATTGTACATACAATAGCATAGTGATGTGCTCTCAACTGTTCACGGGTAAGACTGAACATTTGGGCATGGAAGCAAATCAAATGAGTGAGCAATTGAGTAGTGGCTAATTTCAAGGTTGAAGAATTGAATTGTTTGTCGGCAAAATTCTGTTAACAAGAATTTGTTTTCATTTAGTGAAGGTTATTGATGTTAGGTTTGTTACTTATGTGCTAAGTGATAGTAGGGGGGAAGATGATTGGGGATGAATAATTGCATTATTTTAGAGCCTGAGGCATTCATGCATGAAGGTTTATTTGATGGATCAAGGGCAGCTATATCAAACCACCCTACAACTAGGAAGGTTGTTAAACCTATACCAGTAGTGGAATAAGAGTTTTGATGCTGAGAAGGCAGGGTCAGATTTTGATGAGAAGCATCAGCTAACTGTGATTTAGTGGGGTAATAAGTAAAGCTGCTAGAAGCCTTCTAGGACTTTGTTCTCGAGTAAAGTGGCAATCGATTTCAAATGTGTTTGGTTCTCCTGCTATATGAGATACATACTGGGGTTTATTTTTGTCTATCATGTAAAAAAAGCACAATTTGGTTTATCACATAGTAAAGTGGAATGACAGGTTAGTTAGATTGTTCTTGTCATATGTGTATAATTCTCCCTCCAAATAATAATCTAACTAGCCAGTCACCTCTGTTGCTGCTGAAGACATAGCCTGTATTCAGGCTTCAATTTGAACTTTTAGAATGTTGCTGTGCTTTTTAGATTTCCAGAATTATAGGAGAAGCCATTGGCAAGAATGATATAACCAGTTATGACTCCTTGTGTCAATACAGGAACCCAGTCTAACTCTGAAAAGCTTGGAAGAAACAGTGTAGGAATCACATCCATTAAGAAGTAATTCATAACCTTGAGTGCCCATATACCTCAAAGTGTGATGCAGCTTGAAACAGCCTAGTCTTGGCTTTGCATGAATTGACTTTAAACCTGACTGTAAATGCAAGTCTTGTGCTTGTATGAGTTAGGAATTTAATTTTCAACCATTTTTCCTGTAATTTCAGGATCTTCATATAAATACCATCATGAAAGACAAATAGTTTTCAGATTAATTGGTAGAGGAGTGACAGTAGACTTGAGATCAGACTACCAAGATTCTGCCAATAATTCCTTAGTAAACTTCAGTTGTGTGAGACAAATCCCAGATTKMAAATGACCAACTTMAATGCCTAAGAAAAAACTCRATAATCCCAGATCTTTGATGCTGAACACATTATCCAAATGTGCCTTCAACTCACCAATTGTTGCCTGATCATTTCCAGTGATTATGATATCATCAACATAAACAGCMAATACTGTGAGATTTGTATTTGACTCCTTAATAAACAAGTTGTAGTCATTTTTGGATTGAGTGTATCCTAGGAGAACCAATTCAGAAACCAACTTCTCATACCATTTTCTTGAAGCCTGTTTCAATCCATAGATAGATTTTTTTTTAGCAAACAGAACTTGTTGTCTGGATTAGATATCCCTTCAGGCATTTTCATATTTAACACTTCACTTAATTCACCATGCAAAAATGCATTATTTACATCAAGCTGAAAAATTGTCCATTGCTTTGAGGCTGCCAAGGCAATAAGGCATCTTACTGTTGACATTTTCACAACTGGAGAAAAAGTCTCCTGATAATCTATACCATACTTTTGGTTGAACCCCTTTGCCACAAGTCTGGCCTTGTATCTCTCAAGAGACCCATCTGCCTTGAGCTTGATCCTRTAAACCCAWTTAGACCCAATTGCTTTCTTCCCTTTTGGTAAAGTGACTACTTCCCAAGTTTTGTTYTGCTCAAGAGCCTTGACTTCCTTTTTCATGGCTTCAACCCAATGTGGATTCAAAGAAGCTTCTGCATAAGTATAAGGCTCAACTAATTCTGAAATTTGAGACAAAAAAAAACAAGCATGAGCAGTATCATAATCTTCATATGTAACAAGATTGCATATATAATCCTTGGACCAAACTGGAGCAGTATGGTTTCTGATAGATCTTCTTAAAGGAAGCTGTGAAGATTGAGATATAGTGGAATTAGATTGAGTTGTAGAAGAAGATGAAGTATCAGTCTCAATATGATTAGTATAAGACATGTCATGCAAAGCAGAAGATTGTATATCATTTTCTGATGAAGCTGGAATATTAAGAATTGGCTGGATATTTGTGTTTAAAGGAAAATCATCACAAAAGGGAGAAATGGAGTAGAAAATAGGAAGAAAAATTTTGTGAAGAAGCTGGTTTAACAGAGGAAAATTGGAAAGGAAGATGTTTTTCAAAGAATTTAACATCCCTTGAAACTGTAATTTTGTTACTTTTAAATTGAGAGCTTGTAACTTTTTGATTTGAGGGATATCCAATGAAAACATGTGGTTCTGCTCTGGTTCAAATTTAGATCTATATGAGCAAGTGTAGAAACATAACATAGGCAACCAAAAACTTTAAGGTGAGTAATGGAACTTGGTGAACCAAAGAGTCTTTGAAAGAGAGAAATGAAATTTAAGGATTGAAAGGGCATCTTGTTAATGAGATAGGCGCTTTTTTGACACATTCACCCAATATTTAGAGGTAATTTAGATTGAAATACAAAGATCTAGCTGTCTCAAGTAAGTGTCTGTGTTTTCTCTCAACCACCCATTTTGTTGTGGTGTATCCTGCAACTTGTTGGTGTTGAATGCCTCTGGCTTGCAAAAGTAATTTCATGTGCCCCTCGCAAAATTCTAAAGCATTATCAGACCGAATGCATTTAACAGAATAGAAAATTGATTTTGGACAAAGTAAGAAAATCTGCAATAACAGGAACAGAATCACTTTTATTTCTTACAAAAAACACCCAAGTAACTCTAGTGAAATCACATCTACTACAGTGAGAAAAGTAGTGTAGCCATCATAGGTTGCCAATCTATAGGCCCCCACAAAACTATATGTAGTAATTCAAAAGGTACATTGGTTTTAGAACTACTAGAAGAAAAGAAAGCCTAGTTTGCTTTGCCATGGGAAATTTGACATAAACTATCACCAAGCAAGCATTTACATCAAGATCACCCTTGATTTTATTTAATTGCTGAAAAGGAAGATGCCCTAGTCTTAAGTGCCAGAGCTTTATTTCTTCAAGCTTTGTTGAGTGAGCAGAATGAGATTCAGTAGTGACTGAATGAGCTTGATCATGATGATTGGAAACAGGAGAACATATAGAGTCATGAAGGTAGTAAAGACCCTTTAAGAGTTTACCAAGCAGTTGTTGCTTTGTTGTGACAAAACCTGAAGATGCAGGAATCATTAAAAAATAGCATTGCATGACATATCCTTTACATAATTTGCTTACTGAAATAAGATTGAAATGAAAACTAGGAACATGAAGTACATTCTGAGCAAGATTATTAGAAACTTAATTGTGCCTTTGTGTTTAACCTGTATTTTTGAACCATCAGGTGTAGTAATGTATTGTATGGTTCATTTAGAGATTGATAGGAATCAAAAAGAGTTAAATCAGGACTCATATGATTAGTTGCTCTAGAATCTAAATCCAAGAATTACTGCAAACTGATATGAAGCATGATATACCTGCTACCAATGCAGTGTGTCTGAATCCTCATCTCCAGTCTTTTGTGTATTCAGAAGTGACACCAATTGACTGACTGTCACTGTGATCCCTGGTTCACATGGATTGCAGAATCTCCTGGTTGTGACTTAGTTTCTTCATCAATGTCAGCATAAGCAGCAGAACCAATTTTCTTGCCTTTCCATAATCTGCAGGGTATCCATGGAGTTTGTAGCACCTTTCTTTGGTGTGTCTGGCATCTTACAATAATCACAAAAGAATTGTTGCCTCCTGTTGCCAGCTGCACTTGCTTATATCCTCCAGTAGATGCAATTTGCTTTCCTTTAACATGAATCTCCTCTTATTTGCAAAGAAAGCCATTGATCCTCTGCTGCAGCATGATTTGCATATAAACTTGCTTGTGTTGTTCTTCTTGCATGACAAGCCTGTAAGCTTGAGAGATAGTAGGAAAAGGCTTCTGCAATATGATTGTTCTCTCCACATTATTAAACTCAGGTGTGAGCTTCATGAGAAACTGAATCAACCTCATATCTTCATGAGTAAAATATTTGTGTTGATCTAATGTCTAGGCCTGTTTACATTAACTGAAATCAACTGAACTGAACTGAATGGAGCTGAACTGAACTGAATGAATATTTTATGAGAGAGAGAAATTGGGTTAAGAACTGAACTGAACTGAACATTTTATGAGAGAGAAATTGGGTTAAGAATTGAACTGAAAATAAGCTAATGTAAACAAGCGCCTAGTGTGTAGTTATTTGGGCTATTCTTCAATATCAATTTCAAAATTAGTTCACATTTTTCCCCACAATTAATGATATATTTTTGGGAGGAACTATAGTATTGATAATTTTCAAGAATAAGTTTAAATTGATCTACATTTTCTCACATTTTATTAGGGAAAAATAGAACATTGTCTGGGTTCATTTTCAATCATAAATGACCTGCAATACACCCCTCTTTCGATTTTTTTGGGTTCCTGTGTAGAAAGTCGGAAAGGACAATGATTAATACCCGAGGGCTCCCTTGACATAGCCAATGCAAAAGTATATGTGTTGATCAAGCCAAACTACCCCCCAACCAGACATTTAAGAAAGAAACTAAACATTGCCCTGTTATGAACAAATTAAAGTGAATTAACGATAGGTTCGATTATTAGACGAACTGRCCCAATCAAACACAAGCCACCCTGAAATCGAACCAATTGACTCATCGCCAAAACCAACCTCAATAATATAATARATTGAAACCAAATTCGTGTAATAGATGAACTAACCCAATCAAAGTCAATTCGACTCGAACTGATGGACTCATCACCGTCCAGTGGTTCGAAACATAAGTTATATGACAGACTCATCACAATTGGCAAACACGCAAGAGGCTAATTATCAACATTTCAACCCAACATTTACAAATGAGCAAAAAACAAAGATTGTACATGGAACAGAGCGACATGAAACATGAAGTTTGATTTAGATGTACATTCCTAGATACACTTGTCTAGCCTTCTGAGATAACTCCGATGTATAATGTGCGGTCGCAAATGCAATAATCTAGAATCCAGGACAACTATTCATATCTCAACTGACATCAACAGCGAATTTCCGGTACATAGATATTATGGTAATTATGAATACAAATAATTTTTAAAAAAAAGGAGGGCAAAATAGAAAGAAAAAGAAGCTCATCTTCCTCTAAGTAAAGCCTTCTCAGCAGTGTCCATTTCCTCCAAGATCCTAGCTCTCCTCTTGTTCGGAATCGGKGCSGTAGGTCCAAAACTTATGTAGTGACCAGAGACAGCATTGAGCGCAGAGTACATGTCCCGGAACGAAGGCCGCCCKAGAAGCGCTTTCTCTCTCCTATACTTAGCAACCCATGAGTTAGAAGTCTCTCTGAGGTCTGCTACAGCATCGGCAACATCAGGGTCATTCTTATCCTTGGTGATCGTGCTCCTGACCTTGCTGATCACTTCCTGCGTCTCCTTCACGTATTCTTCATCGTCTGCGCGGGCAGGGGACGACAGGAGAGGGGAGAGAATGCCAGCAGTGAGCGCGGTAATGGCGAGCTGACGCCGGGTGTGGGAAGCGGCACTGGCTGAGGTGGATGTGGGAGTGACAGAGGCCGAGGCGGAAGCGGAGGTGCTGACGAGCTTAGACTTGATTGGGACAGGGGAGAGGGGTTTGAATTTGGAAGTTGGGGTGATCAGAGTGGAAGCAGACATGGTTTGGCTTTCTGGTGCTTCAGAGGAAGAGAGAGAAAGAGAAAAGGGGGAAGATGTTAGCAGGAAAATGTACAAGTAAATGGACTAAAAGTGAGTATTCTGTGTTCTTACGTGGGCTTATCCTCTTATCTAAAAGATTTGATGTTTATGGATGAGAGAGATACCATGTTGGATTTTCGAGTGACATGGAAAATCAACCAAATGCAAAGGAAATGAGACATGTGTAACTGTAAACTACAATGAAAATACTACAGTACAACACTACAACCTAACCCACTCATCACTTGCGCCTATTAGACTTGTTACTAACCACAAAACACAGCTCCCTAGCAAACTTCAAAACCCAGGGCCAGGGGAAGGATTTCAGAATGCATGGCGAGTCTGGGGTGAGACGGTCTCATACAGATATTAAGAYGTACTCCCTCCGTATTGGTTTATCTGCACTAATTGTGAATATATGTGATAGATAAAATATTCATTGTTGCAGATAAATTGATACGGAGAGAGTAGATAGTATAAACTACTCCCTCCATTTCTTTTTACTTGCACCATTCCATTTTGCACARTCTTCAAGACACAACTTTGACTACTAATAACTTAAATTGTATTGTTTAGAAAATTATAAAAATTTGATATTAATAAACTATACATTAAGACGAATCTAACAACATCTCACTTGACTATATTATACATTATAAATTTGCCAAAAAAATTGGTCAAAGTTTACTAACTTTGACTCCCAAAAAGGAAATGGTGCAAGTAAAAAGAAATGGAGGGAGTATAAAATTACTCGTGTTGAGTATGAAACGGTTTCGCACAAATAATCTCTCATTTTCATTCTAGATGTCTACCACTACCAAAACAAAAATTAAAAACAAAAATGTTCTGATATGCCAAAAGGAAAAATCTATCAAGTTTGCACTTCAGACCACACATTGAGATTAGAGACACTGCACCTTCAGGTAAAAATATGCGACTTCAGCACGCAAACAAGAAATGTAAAACAACTAATGAACTAACCCAAGATGAAATCTCGAACCAACAAAAAAACAACCAAGTAATGGCTAACAAAATTCAGGACACGCCAAGTAGTACCTATCGAAGCAATCTTATCTTCATCCAACAGAACACAATTCTTTGATACAAGCTTTTGCATTTCATACACAGATGTATTGATTCAGATTTAGATAGTATGAACATGTTTACAATTTCACACCTAAGCTGATACAATCTCATGTACTTCATTCCTGTGTATCATATTTACATCTGTTAATCCTAATCAACAAAGTACAAGGTTTCTTCAGTACGATCATTACCTACATTAGTTACGCCATAAAAATGCCGCATTGGCCCGCATCCTTATAATGAAAAGCTAGAACTCTTCATGTTTCAGTTAGATCAGTCAGTTTAGAAATCAAGATGTGACTGACACATCCTGGAAGAAGCCCCTTGTACAATCACATCAGCAAACGCCTTCACATACTTGTTATCTCCAATCCTATGGATAGTCTCTTCCATATCCTGCATTTGAAAAATGCCGTGTTTATCAAACAGAGAAAAAATGAATATTCAAAGCAAACAAGTCTRTGTTGATCTTATTACCCACTATTAGATGATTCCCCGTTACATGATAGGAGTAATTATGTGTCATAGTGCCTATGGCCACACTGTTTCAAAATCAATATATCAAACAATCAGACAATTATATGAGAGAGAGAAAAACACCATCTCAAGTATCAAACTAAGAACTAAGAAAAACATATAGCCATGCAAAAAAAACAAAAACTGAACAATTATGCACAACCAACCTCAGAAATAAAGGGATTAAATTAATTTTTTAAGTCAGGTTACACTTGTGAATGGTAAGATTACAAATCCACTGCAACGTAGAAGTGAGTCCAATACAATCATTAAGTGGAGTCCCAGATCAGGTTTTCGACTCTGACATCTTACATTATAGTTGAAAGAGTAAGGTTAGAGTAAGATTTTGGTAAAACCTAAAGCTACTGACCCATCAAAACACGAACTTAGCTCAAAGTCACTCAGCTTGATTCTGACAAGGAAGAAATTCACTCAACCAACCCAAATCAATCCCTCAATGCCTTCTATACCATAATAAGGTAATTGTTACCCGAGAATGACATTAAACCTAAACTAAGCCCAAAACCAACCTGAACAACATAACAACTGATCATGACCWCATCAAAATTACCAAATCGCAACCTCTTATAAATTCATAAATCATACGTAATTACTAAGCGATAACAAATGACTTGAAGTTGGTGCAAACATTAGCATCAAACATAATGAATATTACTCGCCCAGAATCTCACACAGAATAGGAAAAGCGAGTGACTAGCAAATAAAACTTATGATTATGTTAATAAAACAATTTGAGCAAAGAGCAAATATGCAGTAGAAACTCAAAGATTGAGACAATCAAACATAACCTGCATATTATCCACTGCAAACTCAAAGATTGCGGCAATCAAACATAAACCTTGCTGGCAGTTTATAAGATTTTTTGCAGAAAGGCAAAAGGGAATCAAGAAGTATTGGGAATTAAATTATGTACAGTGAGGAGGTTGGGCTTCCTCCCCTAATTTCCAAGTATGAAAATGAGAACTACAGCAAAGTGGTAAACACTTGTGGTTCAAACATACAAAGGACAAATCGATCCTTTTCATTGGTTCAAACATACAAAAGATAAATCGATCCTTTTCATATCTMAATCAACCCAAAGTAACAAAACCTATACACGGAGCTAACTTGCAGCTACTGTAAGACTGTTATATTCTCAATGGAATACTGATCTTGGTTACTGTTGACAGGGCACAGGACCAAAGTGCGTTGCAGTGACGATGCCAATGATGCTCCTATTAATATTACCCATCCACTGAATCACATATTGATAAGCAGGGAAATACAAGCACCTGCTAATTCAAAAGTCTGCACGCCATTATGACTGAATTAGGAACAACCCGACGTTTAATGGAATACTAACAAAGGAAATAGGGAACCAAAGACTGCAACCAACCTAGCACTGATAAAGCCTAGGGAACCTATCATTCTGATGCCACGACTGTTGGGAAAAAAAGATGGTGCATTGGTAACAACTAAGTAGAACTTGTATTTCTGAAGAACAGAAAAGAACAAGTAAAAGGTTTTCTCARTTAAGTTGTACTTTATCCTATGAAACAAGTATTTCATACTGAATTTTGCAACATCCCCCCATTGGTAATCCAGGCAAAGCCATCCACTTAAACACGACCATCCAAAGCATGCACAACTTGCTTGTCCAGCCAATTTTCAATTATAATCACACAGCCTAGTCACAAGTGCTGTGATAAATAAGTCAATATCTATGCTCAGTTGCCCACAATAATTATTATTCAGAAAGACAACAGTGTCGTGAACATCATTCACTATCAAGAACCAACAATCAAGTAATTGCAAAATTAAAAAATGAATGGATGCGGTCCTCATAGTGATATACTAATAGTTCAACAGACAAAAACTTCCTATGCCATTGAAACAAAAATAGGTTAAGAACCAATCTCATATTTTTGTTAAACACTCATAAGACTCATTTTCGTGAGGTCTGAGGTGTTAAGCGACAGTTAAACACTGGTATGTTTCTGTCTCCTCAAGTATATAAAGACTAACAAGAGATTGTAACATAAGAATTATCCTATAACTTCATAGTTTTGTTTTTTTTTTTTAAAAAAAAAAAAAAAAAAAAAAAAAAAAAAAAAAAAAACATAAAGCCCCTCCTACCTATATTTTTCATACTAGAGAAATTTGGAACCAAGATGCTCCACTATATAGTTTCAAGTCGGACGAAACAGCATACATCATAAAAAGGCAAAAGACAAAAACAAACATGTACCATCAACAAGCACACAAGAAGCATGCACTACACAAAGAACAGATATCTAGGGGGGCAGAGTTGTCTGATTAGAGGGCATGAAATTAACAAGGAATGGAGCATCCCAATTMGATTATAAGGATGACTCCAAATGCTAGAGGTAAAGCTAATGCATATATAATTTGCAACTGCATAGGACACTTAACATTCAATTCCATGTTTAGAAATGCTCAAGMCATTACACAATTAGGAGACAWATCTGCAATATATAAGGAGTTACATCTAATATTTAGAGAAAGACGTGAGAGTCATGAGACAATCACCTGGATAGCGGGTTGTAGAAGAACATCTAAAACAGCTCTGAAGGCGGTCTAAAAGYTCGCATGGAACCACATCCAAGCCAAATTGCTGAGCAACACTATTGAAGGATCCACTAAGACCTCCTCCAATTGCAATACTTCTCCAGAAGCCAAAAACTTGCTGAACCAGGCAGACCGCCCAAAACTCCCACTCAGATGTAACGCAAACATTTCGAAATGACAGAAACCCCATAGCAAGAGCAAGCCTATATACACGACTACCAACATCTACATTGCGCTTTCCAGCCCTACGCTTCGTCATCCTATACACAAAACTGTTTCTCACTTGAAACCCTATCCTGGTCCACAAGAACCCTGGGATCGCTTTCAAAGGTTTTATGTCCCCAAGTTTCCCTCCCCTGCTCACCATTAGCACGGATCTCACTCTCCCTCTCACCTTCCTCTTCTCTCTTCCTCGCTCCCGCCGTCTTATCTTCTCCAAAAGTTTTCTCTGGAGTGTCCTCCTCTTGGCCCTCAGATGGTTACCCCATATCAACCTCCCCAACGAAACAATAAATGACAACAAGGTTGCACTATCAGCCATATACAAAAGATACAGAAGCTCTCTACATTGTTTTCTGCCTAAATTTTTTTGACTCATCCATATTTGACGACTAAGTTCCTTGGCAATTACAACTTGAAACTCCGCATTGTAGCCCATTAACATTATGAATTCAGACACTGAAAAAATTCATCGCAAGAAAAATGGGTGAAAAACTAATCAAACCACAATTTGATTACTTTGCAAACAATAACAGCCAAAATCAATCACAAGCATGTGAAAGAGATAAGAAAAACTTACTCTTTTCAGCAATTCTGCTTTTATCTTTATCAGACATTTTGCTCATTTTTTCCGGCATCCTTCAACAAGAAAATCACACACACGAACACAAAATTCAGGATTTTTCATCTTATCAAAGTAAGACTTGAGAAAAAAGAGAAACAAAAAAAACAATTTCAAGCGAAATTGAGCAAACTTACCTGAAACCGTCAAAATTCCCAGAGCAAAAAACAAGCAACTGAACCCAGAAAAACCGAAAACCCTAAGTCGAGAATTCCGCCAAAACAACACTAATAAGCAGAAATCAAAGCAAAGGAAGAAAAGTAAAGGCCGAAATGATGAAAAAAAAATGGGCAGAAAGCAAAATTGAAAGCAAAGAAGAAACCCTAATGAGAGAAATTAGGGTTTGAGTAGCGTAATTGGTGAAAATGGGATGCAAAATTTCTCCTCTTTTAGGTAGTAATACGAGTGTCAGGCTCACTCTAAAAATGGGAGTCTCGTCTCTTTTGTGTCATTCGAAGTTGTTTTCTCTCTCTCCTTCGCACTTAGCAGTGTGTCCCGCGCTCAGGAATCAGAGGCTATCAATGATGGGTGGTTTTTGAGTAAAAACTTTAACACGCCAGATTACCAACACTCTATTTGTGTTTTTGGATTTTGTGAGTTGGCCTCACGCGCTACTTGTCCCAATCGTCTATCGACATCGAGTCATCGACATCGTGCGCGTCGTTTTTATATCGTGATCCCCCGGTGCACCCAGCGGCTTAGCTTCGTGTTCCATAACTTCTGAACATTATCTACCATCTTTCACTTTCTTTCAGTTTTGCTTGCGATCATTTATTTCTCGTTTTTCATTTCGTTTTGATCATTTTACTTTCAATTCGATTTTTCTCTCCCTTCTTCTTCAATTTGTCACTTTCTTCTGGTTTCAGCTCGTTTAGTTTGTGGTTCTGTTTTATTTTTTGTTCTCAAATTACAAATTGACGAGTAAAATCAAAGTTTTTCTCAAAGGATGGTAAGGGGAACAACGAAGATTGTTAATTCTCTTCTCTGGCTGAGTTTTCGTTTTTGTTTACTTTCCTGAAAGCTACTTATTAACATATGCAATTCCATGTTTCTAGACTAGTTAGGGTTTGAATTTTCATTTTGCTTCGTTTTTTTGTTGTTTCGATTGTCTTTGCTCAATATATATGAAATTCAGTAGTTTGAATTGTGATTATGTTATAATTAATGTTTGTATTTACTTTTTAACATTATAAGCTTTACTTATTCACTGTTTTCATGCTCGATTTTGTTAGTCTTTGTGTTTGTTTTTTTTTGTTCCTTTTCTTAGTTAACATTCAATCATGTCTCTAAACTAGTTAGGGTTTTGAATTTCCAGTTTTGCTTCGTTTTTGTTGTTTCGATGTCCTTTGCTCAATATATATGAATTCAGTAGTTTGATTTGTGATTATGTTATTATTAAGTTGTATTTACTTTTTAACAAATTATAGCTTACTTTTCATGTGTTTTATACTGAATTTGTTAGATCTGTGATTTTTTTGTTCCTTTTGTTAGTTAACATGCAATTCATGTCTACTGAACGTACAGTTAGGGTTTTGATTTTCCAGTTTGCTTTCGTTTTTTGTTGTTTTGATTTGTCGTTGCTCAATAATATACTGAAATTCAGTCTTTGAAATTTGTGATTATGTTATTATAAGTTGTATTTACTTTTTTAACAAATTTTAGCTTACTTATTCCACTGTTGTTGATTTTGTTAGATCTTGTTTTTTTTGTTCCTTTGTTAGTAGATTGGTTTGGGGTTTATATTTTTGATTGTTGTTCATTTTGTATTTTTGTTGTGTTCACTTTTTTGAAAATTTTAATATTACTTAATTTGTTTTAAATGCCTTACTTTTTTTTTTGTTTTGAAAATCGATAAAGTAGTTAATTAATTTTAAAAATAAATCATAAAAGTTTAATGGAAAGTAATAGATATTTTATTGGAAAAGTAATTGATTTTTTTTTTGGCAATGATACAAAGAAGCACAAGTTAGTCACCCTTCCTAACCCTAACGGCTAGTACATGGGCTTCATGCACCTGCGATCTCGGGACCTTAACAAAACGAACAAACCTAAACAACGAAACAAGATAGAACAAGTTATATAGAATAGTTTTACATTCAATAGGACAATACTCAGGACTACGCAAATATGTAACTAAGGGTAACGAGTCTGTTCGGACCTCCACGTCCTTACATCGCCCTTGCAGCAGTTCCAAGCCATAAAGGCTGGCAAGCATCTCAGTTTGCAATGGATTAATGGCATTAATAGCCCTTGATTCGCACAGTCGCATTGTGCTATCCGGGTCGAAACAACACCATCCAAAACCTGTTTTTGTGATATTGCTCCTCTTCGGCTTCCACGAGCCATCCACGATCAGTTTCCACCCGCTAGTGGGGGGCGGTGTCCCACTTTCCCAATGCGATGTTGAGTTGTCACCAGAGTTTTCCTTTCGAAAACCTCCATGACAATCCAACCTCTGATCCTTCGCAAAACACACATACCAAGCCTTCATTGTGGAGTTGATATTTTTCATGACGACAGTTGGTGAAATACTCGTATTTCTATACACCACCTCATTTCGATGAATCCATATGGCCCAGCAGGTGACTAAAAAGTAAACATGTTGCTCCCCTTTCATTTTCTCCAAGTAGAGAAACCAGTTGCGAAACCAGCTCCCAGCAGACATTGTCATGGGACATTAAGAGCACAGTCCTAAGTTGCTCGCTTTCCACACATGTTGCGTCAACGTGCACTCTCTGAACAGATGTTCCGCCGTTTCAATCCCTCCACAAAACACACAATGCTGGTCCACCTATAACCCCCTATGGTTGAGCATGTTCTTGGTAGATAAGCAGTTATGAACCAATCGCCACGCAAACCATCGCAACTTCTCAGAAATATTCAGTCTCCATAGGGATTTCCAAAAAGAGGTGCAAGAATCTTCATTGGAGTCACCAAGTTTACCCTTCATGATATACTTATAAGCCGACTTCACCGTATAACGTCCGCACACAGTTCCACCCCACTCCAATTGGTCTTTCATAATTTGCCTCGGTAGGTGCACCGTYAGAACTTGTCGAGCTGTMTGCGGTTTAAAGATCTTCCAAATMAGGTCGCGATTCCACACTCCTTGTGAGRGGATTAAATCACTTACCCACAYTGKTCTGTCCACCCYTGACTCCTCTCGGAAAGCAACCTGCCCCCCGGGGATCCAATGATGGTCCTTGATTCGTATTGAAGTACCATCCCCGACACGCCGAAAAAAGTTACCCCGCAGGGCTGCCGTTGCCTTGAATATACTCCTCGCCCCATAAGATGCCCCATTTGGCAGTGATTGGAGTTGACCCTCTAACGCCAACCCTTTGTACTTTGTGGACAAAACCCTACTCATTAGGCATGTCGGTTTACTATGTAATCTCCACGCTTGCTTACCCACCATAGCAACATTCATCGCCTCTAGGTCTTTAAATCCTATACCCCCCCCCCCTCCTTTTTCGGCCGTTTTAAAACCGTTTGCTTAGCCCACACCATCCCCTTCTCGCCTGGTTTCTTCCCCCAATAAAATTGGAGGAACCGTGAATTTAACTTCTTTAAGATAGCCTTGGGCAATATGTAAATGGACATGATGTGTGAAGCTAACGTCGAGAGTATGGAGTTAATGAGCACCCCTTTCCCAGGCTGGGATARATGTACATACTTCCACGAAGTAATCGCATTCATTACCTTATCACAAAGGCTTTGAAAGACTCCCATCGCCGAGCGACCATCAACATCCATCGGGCAACCTAGGTAAGTTCCCAACTGGGCTTGACTTGGCACTCCTAATGGTTGACGCAAGGCCTCCCTCARATGTTGAGGTGTATTGCGGCTAAAGATCACATGTGATTTGTTAAAGTTAACCAGCTCACCCGAAATCTTACAGAAATCATCAATAATATCCCTAACTCGACGACAACTAGCCTCCGTAACCTTAAAACAAACTAGAGCATCATCAGCAAACAGTAGGTGGTTGATCGGCGRAGCGCCCCTACACACCCTTATTCCYTGAATCTCCCTGTGAAGTTGCAACTTAGTTAGTTTTYGCGAAAGAACTTCAATACATAGTAAAAAGAGGTATGGGGATAACGGATCCCCCTGTCTCAGGCCCRCATTAGGTTTGAAAGCTCTYGTAGGCACCCCGTTCAAGAGTATGGWATATGMTACATTCTGAACACACTGYTGAATCCAYTGTATCCAATTCGTAGGAAAGCCAAACGCCCTCAGGAMATCCYACAAGAAGAGCCAATTAATCCTATCATATGCCTTGTTCAAATCTATCTTCAAAATAGCCTCATAATTTGTTCCGAAATTTCTTCTTCGAAGGGCCCCAATCA